>OAMR01002100.1:0-19276 GCA_900205405.1 Echinochloa crus-galli
TTACTAATACATATAATATAATCTACATTCATAGTTTCACTAGCCAAGAAAACCACACCGCACTAATTTTCTAATGATTCCATGCATCTACAAGTCCTAGATATGTAAATACAGTAACTTTGTTAAAACTAATCGATCTACCATAGTTTCATGGCGGAGATCTACAAGCTCAGTTTGCCTCGTAAACTGATAAAAAAATATAATCAAGAACTAAGAAGATAACAATCATCCAATCCAAAAAATAGTGATGACAAAAGGCTGGGCTACAACTTAAACATTCATCACCTCAGCTGCTGCACTCTTTGCCATCGCCATCACCTCCGCCCGGGCATTCAAGAACCTATACTGCATATAGCAGTTGTCCAGAATCCTCAGCTGGTGCACATCCTCTTTCTTTCACCGCTGCCTTGCTGCTTCCCATCGCTACTGGTGCCGCCCCCATCTTGATCATTGGAAGCATCCGTGTAGGCCGCTTTTGAACCGCGGTGAGCAAAGCTTGTGGAAGTGTTGTTTGGTTGGCAATCTGGCAGCGTCGAGTCGAGTGCGTGGAAGCAAAATTCCATCTATAGCGATGACCGGACCTCTTAGCACTCGGGCGAGGCGGTCGGGGTTGAATGTTGGTGTCGGGATGCTGTTGTTCGCCGCTGCCTGGCTCGACGTGCGCGCGTCGCAAACTCGCAGCGACCCAGCGACACGTCATACGACAGGCCTCACGGCTACATGCATGCAAAGGATAATTAACGAGGGATGCTTGCGCGGCTAACTATATTATTAGCTGCATTGAATGGAGCTAGGAGGGGAGAGAACGGACCGGGACGACGGAGTCACGTACCGCGACGGCGACGATATCGTCGTAGGAGACGACGTTGCCCCTTAAGTAGGCGGCGTTGATGGCGGCCGATGACGTCGAAGCCGCAGACGGAGATGGCGTTGGTCGAGGCCGTCTTCCCACCGGTGAAGAGGGCGTGTCCTCCAGCAGGATCGACCTGTCGCACGTGGAGATCAAAGACACGTACGCGAGTTGGATGTGCGCAGGAACACAGGTTTAACAGAAAATAATTTTATATAACTTGGCACGTTGCTAATAAGCATGGGTTCCTCGATGGCAGTTTTGCGTGGAACTCTGAGATCGATGACGGCAGCAAGAATAGAGTAGCAGGGCGTCAGCAACATGAGGCAGCAAACACAAACATCGCAGCATTGAATCAAGAAAAAATAGAGAAGGCCATCATGAAGGAATCATCACCAAGATGATAGAGCTGCAGATCGAGATGCAGGTCACCAAGATTATTGGTAGTGACCTAACATCCAGCAATTGACCAGTGGCGGCGCTCTATCCGATCCGGTCTCCGAACAGTGACAGAACGACGCGAGATTGGCCAGACGGAGGCGGCGGACGGCTTCAAGCTCGGCAATGGCAGCGCGCAAGCGCTAGCTAGGGCACAAGGTGCTGCAGCCTTTTGTGGTATACTCGATGGCAGATTACCGTGCATGCTAGGGATTACGAGGTGCATGCAGAGTTTTAGTCCGGCATGCAGCACTTATTGGGAAAATAAAATATTACTGTATTTACATACCTAGGACTTGTAGATGCATGGATGGTAGGCCGTTCTCTAGGGCCGAGATTCTTGTTCTCTTGTACGAATCTCGCCTTGACCACTTGGAAAGGCCAGCCGAGGCGCCACCGCCCTCGCTGCCGCCGACGAGCAAAACGTGGTGGGTGCCCACAAGGGGGTGTGCAGTCTTAAGGGCTCGCCGTCGGGGCGGGAGGGATGGTCTTGGAGTCGTGGAGCAACTCGGGAATAAAAATCATCGTAATGTATTACCTTCAGATTGCACCGTCGTTTCGCGTCCATCTGGTGCAGATCTCTTGCGACCACGAGCGCCACTAGAAGGCGGACGACGATCCATCGCTACAATTCCGGCCTTGATCAGCTCAGACTTTTTTTATTTGGTCAAGTGTAGTCTTGTTTGCCCACACGATTCGGTCTTGTTTAGCATGATTTTTTTATTTGGTAGGTGCTTACCAGATAGAAAAGTAATGGTTCCATCAGGCTTTTTTATTCCATTGTAGTTGTTTTTATTTGTAGGTGTTTAAGTGGTGAGCTCAGGCTTTTTTATTCCATCGTAGTTCTTCTTATTCGGTACTCCCTCCATCCCACAAAGAATGCAACGCTCGCATATCGATGAGTCAAACAAGTTCAACTTTGACCAAATTTATACAAAAAATTACTAACACTTATGTCTCCAAATAGATTTAGTATAAAAATATATTCATGATTAATCAAATGATACTGATTTTGTATGATAATTGTTAATATTATTTTGTATAAATTTGGTCAAAGTTAAAACTGTTTGACTCCTCGGTACGCGATAGTTGCATTTTTTTTTAGGACGGAGGGAGTAGGTGTTTAAGCGGTGCGGGTACAAATGGGTGGGTAACGTAGCGCTGGTTGATTGGTGGGTATACGGGGTGGGTAAAGAAATTCCATAGTGAGAAAAGTAATGTCCAAAAGAGCAAAAACACTCTCTAGAAACATTGTTTTTGAAAAACTTTCCACGTCGTTTCCATCGTTGGACCCGACACGTGGGTCCTCCGTGAGGGGTGGGTAGGAATTATTTTAATGAGAAGTATTTTCAATTCTACTGAAACTTTATAGTATAATATATAGATAGATAGATAGATAGATAAAGATATATATATATATATATCTACAACTTAATAAAACCAAAGAGCAAAAAAAAACTTCATCGGTAATTTTTTCATGGCTCCGCGGCTCCGCCCTCGTGCTACACATCGTATTCTGTTTTCTTGAAGTGTTTTTTGTTTTATGTGATACTGAATATTACTGTAATACTGTCTGCTTAAAGGAGCTATTGTCTGAGATACATCACTAGAATAATTTAGACCACTACCAACTATTAATGTTATTCGTTAAGATCTGGTTACTGATCCTTCACATTTGTTTGGTCCAGAATAAAACTATGTAGGATTGGGTGGATGGAATGGATTATGATATGATCACTGGTGAGTAATATTGTATTGCTGGTATAGTGACATTGCTTAGTATAGAGATTATTCAGAGAGGAGGTCATTTCACCAAAGCTCGATTTGGAAGGCTACTGCCACCAAGATTGTCCTCTTTGCAGGTGCCGTTTGTCTGTTGCGATCGCCAAGTTGCGCATCTGTATGAGATTCCATATGTTATTTCACTCTTTCATGGACAAGCCTGAAAAGAGAGATTTTAATGTCTAATGCAGTAAAGGGTATATGTATGTCTGTTCTTTTCAGATTTGAGAAAAAGGTTGTCAAAACCAGGAAGGTTAGTGAAGTAATATTATGGTCATACATCCTCTGTATTTCCCTTGTGATTTTCTGGATTGACAGTTAATGACTTATCAGGTTGTTCCTTATAGTAAAGTAATATCTGTATGTCTGTTCTTTTCGGATGCCTTTGAATTATAGTAATTAAAATTTGACCCTCTAAATTTTTTTGACTATTCCCATTATTGATTGAAGTGATGGAAACTATACAGCTGACATGAATAACCTTCTATTCATATCATGTATTGGTGAATTAGTTATATGACAATTTGTCTGATTTACTTGCAGCTTCAGCAATTGACTCGTAGACAAGCTTTAAAAGAAGCAGAATTCCGGGTACAAACCTAGGTAAGGTGTACCCCAGCAAGCGTGTGCTCGTCTCGATCGTCAGCTACGTTAACTCCGCATGGAACCGGACTCCCTCGACCTCTGTGACCACAATGCCCTCCCCGCCATGGTCATCAAATGACCAATTGAGCACTCTGAGTCACTAACTCTTTATCACCATACATACATATATCTTTTGCATGCCTGAAGGCGATAGATTTCGTATGCGGCTATCTATCCTCATTCTTATGCCCTCTCAGATCTGCGGCTATCTGTTACACATAATTCGTTGAACACTTCTATCACCATACATATATCTATTTGCATGGTCATAAGAATGAGGGTATATTTGATCCCTCTCCTTATCGATATGAAGGTGTATGTCCGGCCACGGGAGACGTTCGGCGTCGCAGCCTTCTCGATCGCTGTATTGCACTTCTGTATAGGATCCTCGTCCTCGGCAACCGGCTAGGAGAAGCTCGGCATCAGGTGGCAGTCCACTGGATCAAGAACACCAGGGCAAGACACTGATGAAGGTTAGAGTATTTCTTTGCTTTCTCATAAGTAAACACCCAACTTAACAGTCACTCATGGATACATGATTGTTACCCCGATCACAAGAACTGTATCCTTGGAGGGATTCTCTTAATCTCCGTGATGCCTCGTTGCCTTACGGAAGAAATAAAGAAAACAAAGTTGCAATGTAGGTGCTTTTTAGCCCTTTTGTCTGCCTTTTTTTTAATGATGATGGCATAATATATACCATTAACGGTTAGAATGAACAAGAGTTCACAAACAATTATGAAATTAATACTTCTTTAACATGCAAATCAGATAGCGATAGAATCTCATGATAAAAAAATATTTCATGTTTTTACTCCTAAAAAGTACGGCCGATACTTCTTTAACATGCTAATCAGATAGCGATAGAATCTCATGATAAAAAATGTTTCATCATTTTACTCCTAAAAAGAACGGCCTGAGAACCGCGACCGCACCCTCCATCGCTCTGTCGATCCCTCCTCTCCGCCTGCGATCCTCTGCCAATCCCTCCCTCCGCCTGCGAACCTCGTATCCGTCGAAATCCAAATTTCTGAACCGCGATCGCACCCTCTGTTGCATTTCTAAACTTTTTTTGTTGCATTGGTAGTTTCATTGCTTTTATTTAGTATATTGCTAGATTTGGGACATATATGAAGATACAAATGCCCATGGCGAAATTTGTTTAGGAAAGAACACCAGCAAAATTGTTACCAGCGCTCGGTGGCGCTCGCCAGCTTCGCGGCATTCTCAACACCAACTTCCTCGTCTTGCGCTGAGTTTCGGCAAGGCAGCCGATGGTATTCCCCCTCATAGTCGTAGAATAGTGAGAGTTAATGTCAACTCAAGTTCATCGCGGTAAGTTTGAAAGAAATGACATTTTGATGGTATATATCTATAATTAGATCATTTAATGGTATATATCCAAAGATGGATTCTTTTGATGGTATAGATCCAATTTTTACTTCTAAGTTTTACGAACCGCAAACACAATACTATCTTATCCATTTGAAACATAGTTGTAGTTGATTTTGATATAGCATGATATGCTTTAAGTATGTTTGGTAGTTGTGAAGCTTGAGTATGCAATGTTTATGCCCGTCTCGAAGAATATTTTCTTAGATCGAAACTATTTTGTTTATGCTCTATGTATTGCACCCATAGCAACGCACGAGCACTCAACCACGGTTGCCCACCATCCATGTCTTTGTGAAAACAAGAGTGCTAACTTTCATGGACTTTGGTGCAACCCTACAACCGTTAAAATTGATTCTTTCGTGTCATCTATTTATTTTTCTCTATAAAGTTATTGGCTTATAAATCTCGAATTAGAATTAGGTGCGGTTATAGATTAATTTTTTGGTTATTTAATAATTTTTAAGGTGCTATGCTAAATATAGGATTATCATTCCATAGATTATTTTTAAATATATAATTGCCATATCTATAAAAAAACTATTTTTAAATATATCATTGTCATATTTTTTACTATAAATAAAATTATTGGGTTTAACGTTTTATGAAAGCTATATGTCAATGAAAGTTATTATCATATGGGTTGGGTTTTTGGTTATTGAATATGTCCATACCACATAGCTTCTTATAGGCCACCATTCATGTCTTTGCGAAAAATAAAATTACTAATTTTTATGGACTTCGGTGCGACCCTACAACCGTCAAAATTAATTTTTTTCGTGTGGTCTATTTATCTTTGTTCCATGTATCATACCCGTAGCAACGCACGGGCACTTACCTATTTCATATTTATATTTGTCTCACATTATTATTGTCATTTTTATTCATATGTGTATCGCAATATAAATATTTTATTGCCCGTAGCAACCCACGGGCATGATCCTAGTATAAATTATAATTCAGGTGCGAGCGCCTCCGCAGCTCCACTGCACGCCTCCGCGAGAGGAAATAGGGCCTTGTTTAATCCAAACTTTGGACACCCAAAGTTTGGATTTCGCCATAAATGCGCCAATATAGCATTTCGTTTGTATTTGTGAAAAATTGTCTAAACATTGATTAATTAGGTTTAAATTGTTCGTCTCATAAAGTACAATAAAATTGTGTAATTAGTTTTTGATTTTATCTATATTTATTACTTCACGTATGTGCTGACATTTTAATGAGACGTAAGGGCGTGTTTGGATGCTAGCATCCAGCTACCAAGCCAAAACGTGGCCGCGGCCAAAATTTGGCGATTGATTCGGCCGCCCCCGATTTGGCCAGCTTCCGGCGTCAAAATGAACTAGGCAGGCCTGACGAAGCCAAATCAGGGCCATAGTCCAAACATAGTTGATGCCCACGGTCAAAGGCCAAAATTTGGCCAGGCCACCTAGGGCCGCTATTCAAACGTACCCTAAATCTTCTTTTTTCTACTGTGGAATTTGGGATGAAATTGGGTGTGTGTTGCTCATCATGCCAGTCGCCTATAAAATACCCTATGCCGCCACCGAAATACCCTTTTTGCCCCTTCAATATTGTTCGCATCACCCGTCGTCGCCTCGCTTCGCCTCGTCCCCGCTCGCCCGTTCCTGCCCTCTCCCACAGCGTCCCTTCGTACGCTCGCCTCTCCCTGATCCGCCCAGATCTCGCCGGGATACGCCGGGTGTCGACTGGATTTTGCCTGCGGAACCCGCGGCTCCATCCGGACGGGGAGCCCGGAGGGTTCGGTCTGTCCGGGTTGCGGCGGATCTGCTTTTTATCGGAGGCTGTTCGGCGAGGGAGCGTAGCGTTTGTGGTGCTGGTTGTTGCGCCATCAGCGAGGTGTGGTTCTGAAGGGACTTGTGTTCTACGGAGCTGAGACGGCATGGACTACGCCGGGGCTGTGGACAGCAGCGGTGAGTGTGGTGGATTCTGCCTAATTAGGGTTTGTAGCGCAATTGTCAATTTTCGGGATTATCATGTGTTAAATTTCTGGAGAAATTGGTGGGAAACTTTTGTCAGTTGTGGAGGACGATGTCGTTTCTTACAGACTTTTTGACGGTGTAGGTTTGCATACATTTGCTATGTTGAGATTTGTCTTATTTTGTTGAGTAATTGTGTGAAATTAGTGGTTTAATTGATCGTGTCAGTTATCTCCCAGGAAAAAATTATGCAGCAGCTTTCTCGGTAAAAACACAGGAACTGTTTATATATTGGGTTTGCGGCTCTTTCTAAGTGTTCGGTGTATTCTTTCGGTCGGATGCTTACTTTTGGTGATTATTTTTAATAAGCATTAAGTATTAAGTACAAGATAAATGAAAGCCATGCATATTGCTTGCTGGAATATGTTTTATGCAATGCTGAGATGAAAAAATATGTTATTTTCTTTTTGAGAAGTTTGTTGTGGAACAATGCTCTGTGAAGTTAATTTTAGAGTTTGTCAGTCAATGTGTAGAAAATTGTCCCTTGCAAAACAAAAAGGTAGCATGGAAGGTTGCATAATCACCGAGTTTTATGTAAGTTATAGACTTATAGTTCTGATAATAGCTTTGGAACTAGAAGAATTTCCCTCTTGCTAGTAGGGACATGGAGGTATGATATACATGCAGGCAACATGACAAGGCATACAGAAAAGACAGTGCTAACTTCTACCTCAAATTATTAATTCTTTGCACACCAAAAAATTTAAATAAACACTGAAATACACAAGAAGAGATAATTGCGTAAGTTAACCTACATAATTATTCTCTTATGTTGATGCTACTAATGTCAAAATTAAATTCTTAAGACGATTACGGCTCAGCACTCTTGGTGCTCTATTAAGGATACATCACATTCTGTATACATGGATACACTGCCCCTCTCAATAGTACCTTGCCCGTGGGATGGGGTCTTCGCTCAACTCGTGGTCTAAGGAATAGCATGTTTAGGAATTTGGATGTGAAACATGATCTGCCATCAAAGTTTCTTGTGGTGGTTATGTAATAAGGTGCATTGTATTTGATATTTAGTTGGGTTCTGGTTTAGGAAAAAGATATGGAATATGCTCATATGGTAACAAGTGCTAATGTTGGTGGTCTACTGCTCGGCTCCTAGGTTCTAACTTCTTCCTCTTGCGCTCCTCACCAATTGGCCTGAGAAGCGTACCAAACTAGTGTTTACCCATTTCTGTGCCCATTTACCCATTGGGCAGCATTTCACATCAAATGTGCCTATAGGCAGAAAAATCGAAATCTTAGTGCCTCTATTGGTGTTATACCTGCGGATAATGAGTTATCAGCTAGAATGCCATCCCTAGTTTCGACCCATCCAGTTCCCTGATGGGAATTAGGTGACGCAATATGCTTAGTGCCCACATGAGCTATACTGTATGGAAGTCTATGCTCCTGGCTGCCTTGTTGCTGTTGTAACGTTGAGTTAACAGCATTGAACCTCGCTTTGAATTATCTTATAACTCAATAATGTTTCAAAAACTAAGTTGTATGTTTAACAAATTTATGTAGTGCCAAAGTTCAAATTGGACTTTTTCTCATCAAACTGGCTGGTCTGATTTGTAGAACTTCACATGAATCTTCGGGTCTGTTTGCCCCAGCTCAAGCTCCGAGATCTATAAAGGATTAGGAGTTTGTTGGATACAATAAAGTAGTTTAAACATATGTATGTAATCTAAAACAATAACAAAATTGCTCAACCAGATACCTTCATTGTGCCCTCAGCTCTAGGTCCTTGAATTTCTAGATCTAGGGATTATCAGCTCCAAATTTCTTGGTGCTTGAGCTGTGCCAAATAGGCCCAGTTTAAAAGCAAGCATTATATCATTCTCTACGTTTCTTCCTAAGTTATAGAATTTGTTAGCAATGAGATACAGAATAACATAGAGAATCTATTGTGGGTAATTATAATTAACTTGAACAATTAAAACCTTATGAATCTCATCTTGTGTTGCAACCTTTCGCATTGCAACCGTTCCTATTGTTTCCATGGACTGAATAGTTTCACCTATTGTTATGGATGATGGCTTTCATGTACCAAAAACTTTTCTTTCTTTCCCTTCACTGTTAGTTGGACAGGGTTGCAGTTGGTGATTTGAAGTGCACATGGCGGTAAATTGAAACATCTGTGTTGTCTTCCCCTCACCTCTCTTTAGCTTGCAATATCAGTTGTTACTGTGGGAGGGCTTCCTTTGTTAGCCTTTGGAGCACGTATAGTGCCCGCACCGAACCTAGGAATTAGGAATCTGTGAATATGGTTTTGTGCCACTGCCCCTACCAAACGAATGAGTTATGAAATGCAATATTACAGATGGATGTGTCGTGCTAGTGACTATAATAAAGCAGGAAATTAGGGCATGTGCATCTGTGTTTATGTGATTGTGCCCACTGGCAATTTTAGTGATAGCATTGGTGCCAGTGGAATACAACTTTTCAACAACCTGCAGTCCTATACATCAGCTCCTAGCCTCCCACTTTCCTTAATACATTGTGTTGGGGTA
This sequence comes from Echinochloa crus-galli, assembly GCA_900205405.1. NCBI lineage: Eukaryota > Viridiplantae > Streptophyta > Magnoliopsida > Poales > Poaceae > Echinochloa > Echinochloa crus-galli. The sequence continues at coordinate 9,618 of OAMR01002100.1, forward strand.
GAACTACGATGAGATAAGTCGTTATGACCATCTTCATCACCCTTGCCAAAATAAGAAAAGAAAAAGGCCAAATGTTTGTAGGTAGGGAGTAACGTAATACTGGCCTTAAGCCTCTTTATGTTTTCTGAAGCTCGGAAGTGTATGCATAAGACACCCTGTCAGTAGATGAAGCATGGAAAATCAAAATAAAAACTTGACAGAGGGTTACATCCCTCTGATTTTTTCTTGAAGTAGTTGGTACCAAGATTTGAATCCGGGCTGGCAAATGGAAAATCAAAATAGAGGCAGGATTTTATGAATTAACAAGACAATATTGTTATCGCATTATTGTTTGAAATGGTCACCTTTATGAACAAAAAGTTTCATATGTTGAGAATATATTTTGGGATTGTTTCGCACATGTTCCTGCCGGTGACAGGCTGGGAACGGGTACCTGCCCACCTTACAAAAGACTTTGTCCAATCTATATTTTCTCAGGAAAAGGAAAGTCTCATTACTGAGCTGAGGAAGGAGCTACGAGTATCTGACAAGGAACACAGGGAGTTGCTAAACAGAGTTAATAGTGATGATATTATCCGAAGAATAAGGTATTGTGTCTGACAGATGAGTAAACACCTTAACTATGCAATAGCCTCTCTGCCCTCTTTTCTCCTCTATTTCTCACCTCTGGTGTTCTGCTCTTAAGGGAATGGAGGGAGTCCACAGGTGGGCTTCAGATGAATTTGGTTAATAATGCTCAACGTTCGCATGACCCCATGCCCAGTCCTACCACCTCGGCTCGCAAGAGGCAAAAAACATCTCAACCCATTCCCTCTGCATCTGTACCAGCACCATCTGCTATGCATTCACAGCCTTTAACGGCACCAATGCAACCATCATCTTCTGGAGCAAAAAAGGCAGTTCCACCTGGCACAAAAGTGAAAAAGACCAAACCAGTAAGTGATGGTTGAAACCTGCCCATAATTTTGTGCTCGTAATGTTTGTAACATGATATTGATTATTTTGTGGGTAATTAATTGTGCCTGAAGGGCCAGAAGGTACCTGGTGGCCCTGCAGTCAAGTCTATGCCAACTTCTGCCGGTCCTAGTGGGAGGGGACCTGTTATCAATAGAAATACTTCTGCTGGGCTTCCTCCTGAAGGCCCACCATTAAATCCGTTAATTGGCCGTAAAGTCATGACACGGTGGCCTGATGATAATAGTTTTTATGAAGCTGTAATTACTGATTATGATGCAACAAAGGTATATTTATTTCTAAGTGGTCACAGTTATCACTTATCTTGGTTTGTATAATTAATCAAGTCATTCTGATTAATTGTAGGATGTCTATGCACTGGTTTATGACATGAATACAGCACATGAGACATGGGAGTGGGTTGATTTTAAGGAGGTAACTGTTTGTTATTGTGAATGAAGAAAGTCTATTTTTGTTCCCTTGACTCTTCACTCTGGCTCAATTTTATGTTCTCAGACCCAAAAAACAATAAAATATGTACTTCAACTGTCAAAACTGGTGTAAACTACGTCCTAAGGTTGGTTTTGTGGGTGGTTTTAGGTGATATGGCATCCGTGTCCCCAATTTTTACCGTGTGACAGTCATATCATACCTCTTGTAGTACTCTTGCATCACCACGTGGATGATTTAGCTGCCATAACACCCAAAAGCACCCACAAAACCAGCCTTTGGAGATAATTTGCACTGGTTTTGGACTTGAGGGATGAAAAATCAAGCCTATTGGAATTTTTGGTGTCTGTGTCTGTCAAAGCAACAAGTCTCTTTCTCATGGAACATACAGTTCTCGAAATCCAATATATCAATGACATGTGGAATCCAATTGGCAGAGCTCTGCAAAAGAAGTACAGCTAAAATGCATGTTTTTTCATTGGCTTTTTTGGGTCCACAGCTACACTTTCTACTGAAGTTAGTTAATTTGTAACTTCTGATCCTAGTATTTGATTCGAGGATACAGTGTAGCAAGCCCCCCATTTTTAAGTTTTGCCGTCCCACTATCTATGCCCCACGTTACAGAAGATGTAAGCTACCATGGATTTGGAGCAGTGAATAATCTCTATAGCGTACCTGATGAGTGTGAGATCAAATTTCTGGACTTTCTTAAGATACACACAAGATGATTGGGATCTTCTTTTTATATACTACAATTATATTTCCTGAGGAAAAAAAATGTAACGTTGACAGCTATGCTTTGAAAATCATAGTTGTATCGACAGTTTCAAAACTGGACTGGACCAGCAATGAAACAGAAAATGCAAGAATCCATTGCTAATATTGAAATTTCTTTCCTTGAAACACCATGCTGGTTAGAAAACTGGTTAAATTATTATTTTTGTTAACTGGTGGTTGGCTAAGGACTTTAAATGGAGGGCCTCAATTATAACCGAATTAAGAATAGACCATCACAGTATCAATGTAGCTTCCTTAACAGCTGAACACATTTCTTGAATAAGTTCGATAGTTAACCAGCAAGGAAAAGGCACTGTAATCTGTGCCTGATATCTTTTGATCTTTGCTGCAGATGGCACCTGAGGATGTAAGATGGGAAGGTGAGGAGCCTGATTTAAACCTTCTACGTCGTGGTGCTCTTGGTGTTAAGAAGTCAACCGGTCGTGGTGGCCCCATGTCAGGTGCCGGAAGAGGTAGAGGGCCCCAAAAGAACTCATTTAAGAAAGATTATCCACCCTCACAAAACGGTGTAGGGAAGAAGAGTTCTGACTACATAGAAATTCTTCATACAGAGACACTCATAAAGGAGGTTTGTTTTGAAGGAACTCAGGTTATTGGTTTAAAACTCTACCAAATTGTCTATTTTATCATGATTCTCCATGTAGGTAGAGCGGGTTTTCAGTGCAGGCAATCCTGACCCCCTTGAGATGGAGAGGGCCAAGAAAGTGCTAAAGGTAAACAAAGACACGCCAAACATTATTGGAGTGCCCATTCTCCTGAACTAACAAATGTTCTGGCAGGAGCATGAACAATCATTAATCGATGTGATTGCAAGGCTTGCTGAGGCATCTGATGGTGAGGGTGGTGAGTGTAATGCATAGTTCATATTTTCTCAACATGATCATAGAATCCACTGTTCTCTATTGTGAGTGCGCTTTTAGCCGTGCTTGGATGAAATGTTTTTTCTTGTCTGTGCTCTATATGAACATAAAGCTAAGATTTTTACTCAGTCCATGCAATGTATATTCTGAACATTTTGTGAATGTGATATATCAAATGTGACAAGTTTAAGTGCTCCCCTAATGTTTTTAACACTGATTTTCAACTTTTAATACAAACATGTAAATACATGAGGATTGGGCTGTGTAATGCGCTTACGATAGTACCTTAAAGGAAAATGCCTATTTTACTACCCCTCAAACAGTCCACTTTGTCCACCTTTGAACAAACTTTGGCTTGATTTACTCCCGGACCTATTTCAGTAGGTGATAATGTTTTTCTTTTTTATTTCTCAACCTATATATTTTATAGGGTGATATAGGATACATACTGTGCATGTTTAAAAATACATAAGTATTTTCATGATCACCTCACAAAATTTGGACTTAAAACTCAACTTGTTTGTGGAGAATGTTGTGGAGAATGTTTGCGGAGAGAAAAAAACAAATCTCATTAGGGGGTAGATTGGACCAACTGAAATAGTTTGGAAATAGTTTTGGGGGAGTAAATTAATTTAAAATTTTGTTCAAGGGTTCGAATGGACAAAATGAATTGTTTGGGGAGTAGCAAATTGATCTTTTTGCTTATCTTCAATCCTGACTTGTAGCAGAAGTAGTTTAACACGATCCTTTAATTTTCCATGTCGTTGAAGCAGATGACCATGCACGATCTTTGGAGTACAACCGTGGGTGGAGGAACCAGCATGGAGGAAGATACGCAGATGATATGGCAATGGATGGCCTCATGGCTGGAGATGCAGATGCCATGTAAACCATTGCGGAAATGTACACAATTCCTTGTTTAGTTTCTTCTTTTGCCTGTTGTAAAATCCGGACGCTGATTTATTCTGGATTTAGTTCTAGGTACTTCTGATTGGTTCTAATGAATGAATCAGTTGTTAGGATTGCCACTGTAATTGTTGTGCTTTTATAGTAGAATCGTGCTCAGCTCATGCTTGACACTGTAAATTAGATCTGGAGCTAATTTTGTTATGTAGTCTTTTGATAAGTTTCAGTGAAGGTATTTTTTTGGTTTCTTAGTCGTTCAGATGAAAGGCCTTTTTGGCGAGTGTTCGTATGGTTTTGCTGCACCTATGTTGACTCCAGATATTTGTATAACCTTTCATTTTTTGTTTTATAAGAACCTTTCTTTCATCTTTAACATCAGTAGGTTGCTGAAATACTGAATGCACGCAAGTATCATTGCCCACCAAGATTTTGCTTGGAGGTGGAATATCTTTTCTACTGCTTATTGTTTAATGCTCCTGGTCATTGCCTGGTGGTACATTCTGGTCAAATGTATTGGTGCATACTCATATGTCCTAACAGCCTGATCAAATTGTTCAGACCTGTACCGATAAATAAGTTCTCCATGCTTATACACGACTAAACTTTAGCAAATAGCCTCACTAGCCCAACTTGTAGCTAAAAATCGTACACGCGACTTCTGGAGATCAACTTACTGATGATACGATAAAGGAAATGGATAAATCGTTGAGACTAAGATTCATTTTCCTCAAATCTTTTAGCCCCAAACCACCTTTATTTTTTGGCAGGCATATTTTACACCATTTCATCAAGTGGTACTTCTTGGTACCCCTTGCCAAAAGAATCTTTTTCTAGTCTTATCCATTCTTTTAATGATAGTTTTTTGCAAGAGATACATGGACATACTATAAACGGAGGAATTACTAAGGCAGGAGTTAATCAATGTTAGTCTCCCCTCTTGGACAATACACTTCCTTGCCAACCCTCTAATCTTCTAAGGAGTTTTTCATCTAAGAACAGCCAATCCGACACACGGAGTTTAGCCCCTAACACAGGCACTCCCAAATATTTGATTGGCCAAGATCCAACTGAACAATTAAAAAGTTCAGCATAAAGCGAGATTTCTGGTCATCTTGACTAACCATCAACGCTTCACTCTTGTTGAAATTAATTTTTAGTCCCGACATATTCTCATAGAGGTATAGCAGGAGTTTGGTATTTTGTTCTGTTTCCTCGTCGTCTTGCAGACACATGATTGTGTCATCAGGGTATTGCAAAATAGCAACATCTTTTTATACGTAATTAGGTACCAAGCCCCTAATCATATTATCGGTTTGCGCCAAGTTAACCATTTTTGCCAGAGTATCTGCAGCAATATTAAAGAGGAATGGTGACAAAGGATCACCCTGTCTGACCCCTTTGCCACATCTAAAATAGGGCCCAACCACATCATTGGCTTTTACACTAAGGGTTCCACTTGTAACCACCTCTTGTATCCATTTGCACCACTTTTCCCTGAATCCTTTTTGTTTCAAGCATTCAAAAAGGAATTCTCAACTTATCTTGTCATAGGCTTTCTCAAAATCAAGTTTTAAGATAAGCCCATCCTTTTTCTTTATTTTAGTATCATGAAGGATTTCATGCAAACTCATAATACCATCCATGATATTTCTCCCTTTTAGGAAACCAGTTTGGCATCTATTGGTAATTTTCCCCATCACACCGTCAAGCCTTAGCATAAGTGTTTTGGTAAATATTTTGTACATAACATTTACAAAATATGCCAAACATGAAGGATCAACCATAACCTACACTAGGGAGTATATGCCAAGAAACAGTCAGGTCATCCTGGATCTTGGCCTATTATGTCCAAAGAATTTGGAGAGCCGTTGCAGCCACTGGTTGACCTAGCCATGCAACCTTGACATACCCCCTTATATTTAGGGTACAACTGTAGAATCCTCACTATGGTTCTTGAGTGTTGACACCATTACTTACAAAAAGACGAGTGTAAGAGCATCTCCAAGAGCTCTTGTATATCTTGTTGGCTAGCTAAAAAAAAGAGAAAAGAGAGGAAAAATCGTATCCAACAGACTAGCCAACTAGACGGCTATATTTCTATGCTAGCTATCTCCTCCTCTTGACTAGCTATCTTTGCCTCGCCAGATGCGCTAGCCAGTTTTAAATATAGAAAGTCCAGTTGTAGAGAGTCTGTTGATTTACCCCTGCTTTTAGGAAGCTTTTTATTTTTTAGCTAGCCTCTTAATGTTGAAATTTAGTTAGGATTATTGCTAGTCTCTTGGAGAAGTCTAATTATGTAGTAGTTTTCACTCGCTATTGTAGTTTAGTATCTTTATTACTACTACCTCCGTATTGAAATATTTGTCACTCTTAACTTTTGATCACGACGTTTGACCATGGATCTTATCCAATAAATTATGCAAGTATTATTTATTTTATTTGTTACTTATTTTATTATGAAAGTTATTTTAAACATAAGTTATCTTTTTGTATATTTATATTTATTTTTGGAAAAGATGAAAGGTCAACCATTGTGAAGAAATGTCAATAGTTACAAATATTTCGATACAGAGGGAGTATTACAAAAGACTTTGTCCAATCTCATAGCAGTGTACCAGAAATTTTTGTTAAGTTTCAGTATTAGAAACTTTACATTGTTTCCCCATAAAGATGACTGAAATCATCAAATATGGAACTACATGTACGTGCAGTTTGCTAGGAATAAATGTGCATTTAGCCAATGAATGAAATGTTATTGTATATATTTAAGCCTTCGCATGATTAAAAAAATTCACAAATCATCTGAAAAAATTGTTGGACATAATCCAATGCATCAAAAGATGCTACTTTATGATAATTGGTGGACCAGATACCTGTAGGGCAGCTGTCATGTGGGAACTGCTGAATACAGGTTCATACTGCTGAATTGGTATGCAAAACCCAGTATCTAGTCTGCCTACAAAAAACCCCCAATATATAGTTCCCATTTGCCAAATATGTAAACATACACAATGAACTTGTTCAAGAAATATATACATAAAAGAATTGCACTTTTGATTCAGAATTTGCGGCAATGTTGAAACCACCAAGTTCAAATGGAGCAGCAATCAAGGCTTCCACATCATCACGGGCCATGTTGGAGCCAAGGGCCTAGCATGCACTGGGCGAGCCAAGTATCTATCAACTGTCACAACCGCACAAACACCTTCTTCTTTCACCTTCCATCGAAGCCATCAATGCACAAACCCTAGCCATCACGCAAACATTGTGGTCGCCATCGTTCACGGAGATTGTTCGCAGCAACTCGGCGAATGGCAAGTTGAATGGGACTGGAAGGCTGGTTGTTGGCGGTCTTTACGGATGGGCCGTGTATCATGTAGAGTCCATTATGGACGCGTCCTAGGGTTGGAGCACGACCCCAACACCCCTCTGGTCGTCCTCCCTTTGTTTTATACCCCTTAGCCGCCGCCAAGAACACTTGGGTTTTGTTTAGATCAAGTTTAGCCATTGCTACTTGCTTGTAAGCGCGCGTGCTGGTCCAGCCGCCCGTCTTCGAGTCTACGGAACCCCACTTCGTTGGTGATTGAGTTTGAGATTGAGACACTTCATTCCCATCTAGTAATTTCAGTACTTGTATCATACTTGTTCTTGCTAGTTCTTCGATTACTTGCAGATGACCCTAGACTCCTTAAAACAGTAGTAACTGCCTAAGTTAGGGTTTGGATTTTGCTTAGATCAATTCTGTCAAGAACAGTGTCGCCGTTCATCGGTTTGTGAGACCCCAACTTCGTGAGTTTAATCATACATATACAATTGTGTTGCAATCTTTCTCATTCTTGCTTGAGTTCTTTGATTCGCAGAAAAGGATTAGCCTTCTGGGTGAGGTCAACCGTGGAACACCGGTTGATAACCTGAGGAGACGTGGTGCTGCGATTGCGGGGTTCATAACGTATTGTTCGGAAGCCCGATCGATTTGAATCACGACTCCACCAAATCGAGAGTTATCAGAACCTTTCGAAAGATCGGGAAACCCTAGTTCCCATCAAAACCACTCCAAAAAGGTGGGTTCGGCCGAACGCCATGGTTCGACCAAACTCCGCCCTTGTGCCCGGTGCATGCCACACCTTGGAAACGTACAAACCACCAAAACCGCGGGCATGAGTGGACCATCATGACCATCCCCAAGATAGAGGCGGTGCATCGGAGGGCAACCAGGCACTAGACCCAGTTCGGCCAAATGGATCAGTTCGGCCGAAGTTTCCCACATGCAACCGACATACCACCGCCACGAGGAGGCAATCTGGAGCATTGTCTTTGAGGCGGTGCAAAAAGGTTGGTTTGACCGAACTGGGCTAGTTCGGCCGAACCGCCATAGTTCGGGCGAATGCCCCGGGTTTTGCCGAAGTGCCCGGAACCACACCTGTGGTTGGTTGGGCGCTGCTCCATCCTTCACCGTCTTTCCTTGCTATAAATAGGACCTTCTAGCACATGTATCAAAAACACAAGAGAAAGGGAAGAGTAGCCTCCTAGCGAAGTGCTGCCCCATTCATTTCTAGAAGATAGAGAGAGAGGAGAGGTGAGTGTGCTGAAGAGGAGCCGGAGTGTCGGCCCCTCTTTCACCTGTACCTCTACGGATCCAATTCTACTTCGAGTAACATCCGGGTCGTGTCTGGTAACTCTTGTATCTCTTTCATTAATTGAGCATCAGTTCTTACTTTTATTTGCTTGCTGGCCCCTTAAAAGGATTAGCCTTCTGGGTGAGGTCAACCGTGGAACACCGGTTGATAACCTGAGGAGACGTGGTGCTGCGATTGCGGGGTTCATAACGTATTGTTCGGAAGCCCGATCGATTTGAATCACGACTCCACCAAATCGAGAGTTATCAGAACCTTTCGAAAGATCGGGAAACCCTAGTTCCCATCAAAACCACTCCAAAAAGGTGGGTTCGGCCGAACGCCATGGTTCGACCAAACTCCGCCCTTGTGCCCGGTGCATGCCACACCTTGGAAACGTACAAACCACCAAAACCGCGGGCATGAGTGGACCATCATGACCATCCCCAAGATAGAGGCGGTGCATCGGAGGGCAACCAGGCACTAGACCCAGTTCGGCCAAATGGATCAGTTCGGCCGAAGTTTCCCACATGCAACCGACATACCACCGCCACGAGGAGGCAATCTGGAGCATTGTCTTTGAGGCGGTGCAAAAAGGTTGGTTCGACCGAACTGGGCTAGTTCGGCCGAACCGCCATAGTTCGGGCGAATGCCCCGGGTTTTGCCGAAGTGCCCGGAACCACACCTGTGGTTGGTTGGGTGCTGCTCCATCCTTCACCGTCTTTCCTTGCTATAAATAGGACCTTCTAGCACATGTATCAAAAACACAAGAGAAAGGGAAGAGTAGCCTCCTAGCGAAGTGCTGCCCCATTCATTTCTAGAAGATAGAGAGAGAGGAGAGGTGAGTGTGCTGAAGAGGAGCCGGAGTGTCGGCCCCTCTTTCACCTGTACCTCTACGGATCCAATTCTACTTCGAGTAACATCCGGGTCGTGTCTGGTAACTCTTGTATCTCTCTCATTAATTGAGCATCAGTTCTTACTTTTATTTGCTTGCTGGCCCCTCGTTCAATGCTTAGTTGATTAGTTTAATTGTATACTAGTTGCTTAGCTTGGGTGCTTGTCTTTCTATAGGAGATAA
>OAMR01000971.1:24109-44102 GCA_900205405.1 Echinochloa crus-galli
CGGCGCTTCTTGCGGCGGCGGCTTGGCAGGTTGCGCGGGCTGCGTGGAAGAGGAGCCGGGCGGTGCGGGGCGTGGCTGCGGCTTTATAGGGCGCGGGCCGGCCTGGCGTGGCGCGTGCGCCGAGACGCGGCGCGGCGCGGCAGTTGCGGCGGCGACGGCGGCGCTGACTTCGGCAGGAGACCTGCGCGGGCGGTATGCTGTGGGCCGGGGAGCTGCAGGTGGGCCGCACGGCTTCGGCTTGGGCCGCGCGCGAGTTGGGCTGGCCCGTACGGGGCTTCAATGAAAGAACGACCCTCCAGAAGCAGAGTCCAAGAAAGTGGTGGCTATGGGACAGAGGCCAAGGCTGAAGTGTTATAAAACAAAAGGTTCTGGTAGGCTTAGGTCCGGTCCTGAGGCCAGTATTTGCTTGAAACGAGCCCAGGTAGCTCCTAACGATTCTCCCCTTAATTGCTTAAAGTTAATGATTTCCACTCGGAGACTGACTACCTTGGAGACTGGGAAGAAATTTAGGCAGAATTTTTCCTTGAGAACTTCCCAGCTCCCGTCCATAGTACTGACAGCCAGAGAGTACCATTTCTTTGCTCCTCCCGCTAGTGAAAACGGGAATAGCTTCCATTTGAGTGTCTCTTGTGTCATGCCCGCAATGGTCAGGCATGAGCAGAGTTGCTCAAACTCGCGCAAATGCGCGTATGGACTCTCGGCCTTCGTTCCTGAGAACGATTGCTCACGAACCATGGCTATGAAGCCGGGACGTAGCTCATAGCCGGGTGTGGATATGGGATGTGATGATGGTGGAGGCTCCAAATAATCGCCCTTTGGAGCCGAGTGTTGGCGTAAGGTAAGAGTGGGATCCATATGGATGGTGGATGGTGGTGGGATACACGGACAACTTGGGTTCGGAATCAGAACAGCTACCGTTCCCCGGCAACGGCGCCAGAAAGCTTGTTGGCACTCCTTACGGCCTACAGATAAATCCGCAAGCGGACGGATACCGATGTAGCTTTCACCCGGGAGTATTCCAAGGTATCGATTTCCACGGAGAACGAGAAGTGGACTGATTCTAAACTAAGTTGTCCTAGGTAGATGGAATGGAGTGAATGGTATGGATGAGGTGGATGACAACAACAAAGAGAAGAGGAGTGATAGGAGGGTAGAGAGGGTACGAGTCTGGTAGAGGTATTCTACTGATTGATCGAGCAGATCAGAGGATACAGATAGATACTTGCTTCGGGACAAGGGAACCGGTGGACACACAGAAAGGGATGAGAAGGGGTGCCACTATTTCCCAACTGGGGAATCCTACGGACCGGAACTAACGTGATGGGCTACAAAGACCGGAAGGGCTGTCACCACCTTACGGCTACCACCTCCGTTGCGACGGGAATAAACTAAGGCCACTGACTAGCCTAGGAACCACTCCTACACTAGGCAACGACTACTTACTCTGCTAGCAAGAGCAAGCAACCTTGTCAATACTCTTGGTGACAATTCACCTCCAGTATCAAGCAAGATCGAAGAACCAGCCAAGACAAAGACTTAAACAAGACTACAAGCACTAGAACTATAACTGACTATAGTCTAAACAAGATATAGCTGACACGTTACTCCTGGGCCACTACAACACGAAGACCATCAAATCAAGTCAGCGCAGGAGGCAACCGGCCTCTATTTATAATGGCCAGGGTCGGTGGAGAAGTGGAGCAGCGGCCAAGCAACTGGAGGTCGGTGCCGAGCCGTTCGGGCGAAAATCCCGGTTCGGCTGAACTCCCCGGTTCGACCGAACCGATGGATGCACCGCCTCAGCAGCCAAATGCCAGGATTGCACCCTGGAGGCGGTTCCCTGGTTCGGCCGAACCCACGTGTTCGCCCGAACTGGGCTCGGCCCAGTGCTGCACCGCCTTGAGCTTGCACACGTGCTGGGCCAGCTCCTGGTGTCGGTTGGCAGGTCGGTTCATGCCCTGGGCTGGGCCGGAGGCCTTCTGGTTGACTTCGAGGTCTTTGTCAGGTTGAGTTTGGGCCCAGGGTGATGTGGCGGAAGCCCGGGATGAGTAGGCGCTGACGTGGACGACTCCCGGTGGCTTGCACGGCTAAGGGGGGTAACCGGCCGAATCGTGTCGTTCGGCCGAATCGGTCATTTCCGACCCCTATAGGACACATTTCTAGTTGTTGTACCTGCACAAGCGACACTCACCAAAACTCGTGGAACTCCATTAGAAATAAAACCTAAGTACATGAAATGTTGCATATACTCTCATTAATTCCCGAGTATTGGTGGTCAAATTTGGGTTGTAACGACCGCCAACAAACTTGCGTGTGAGTTGTTCCCAGGTGTCGATGGATCCAGGGCGGAGGCCCTAGAGCCATGTCAGTGGAGCGGTATCCATCATGATTGGGAAGTATCTGACTTTGACGTCGTTGCTGTCGCCCGCCATGGTGATTGACGTTGAGTAGACTCGCAACCATTGTTCTGGGTCTTGTTTGCCTGTGAACTTCTCTATTCCAGTCGTCTTGAACTTCTGAGGCAACAGGACCTTCTTGATGCGGCTGGAGAAAGCTGGAAATCCATCATATTTTTTGGATGGAGATTGTTGTCTTCTTCCGCGGTAGCTGTCGTCCTCGTCATCGTTTCGGCGGTTCGAGTGGTGGCTTGGGGAACCACTCGGTTCGGGGTCTTGACGACCTCGGCCGCCTTGATAGTTGCGGTCACGACCACGTGGGGGGCGATCGCCATGGCCATCGTCGCCCGAGGGGTCATTGTCTGGCTGATTGTCTCTGCCACGGCCGTGTGATCGACGATCTCGATCACGATTGGTGTCGCGTGGCGGGTTCTGTTTCCGGTTATGCGAAGGCTGCTCTTGATCAGCTGGGATTGGGCCGTAGAGTTGTTCAAATTCAGCTCGTCGACGAATCTCGGAAGCTATGCGATTGGCTCTGCTGGCGTCGATTTGGGAACGGGCATCTCGGTTGGCGTTGATCGTGTTACGGAGATCGTCGGCCGCAGGGTTGGTTCTGTTTCCTCCTTGGGGAGCCGGTGCAGTGCCTCGGATCACGATTTGCCCTGCGTTTCCCTGTGGGGCACGACATGGGTGAGGGGATGATACGGAGCGGCTGCCTTGAGTTCTTTGGTCCGGAGTCCTCTAGACCATCCCTGGCCCACCTTCGGGTTGGGGCTTGGCCGCGGCTAGCAAGGTGAGTACTTGTTGTAGCTGCAGTGTGCTAGGCATAGCTTTGACAATTTCAGCAGCCACGGTCAGATTGGTTGGTGCGTCGGGTAGAACGGGTTGATCCCCGACCATTTGGAAGTCATTATCGAGGTTTCGTGTAGCGGCGGCGTGCCTAGCTGCATTGACGCGCCTTTGCCTGTGCTTCACGTTCCTCGATCGCCGGGCCGTCCTCTGTTGATCAGTCTCATTGGGTACAGTCGGCTCTTCGTCGGAGATATCGCCCATAAGCTGTCGCTCATATTGATCTCCTTGTCCTGGTGCGCCTGCCATGTAAACTTGCCTGCTTGGATCGCGCAGTTGTAGGCTCAAAGCACCAGAGAAATTATCCCCCGTTGAGTCGGAAGAAGAGGTGATCGAAGCGGTCTTGCCGTCTTGATAGGGCAGATCCTTCACTATTGCGGCACTTAGTCTCGACTCATTGCCCCAACGGGAATCAACAGGGATCTCGCCTGGCCAGTGAACAAGGAGTCCTCCTGGTGAGTTGGTCACGACAAGTCCTGAGGGGAGCCGAACGAGTGGTTGCTCGAGGGTAACGTCAGACTTGTAGTAAGTGCTGCAGTTGAATCGTGCAACGTTGTCTGGGGAGTTGCTTAGTAAGAGCGTGAAATCGTCTTCGTCTTCGTCCTCTGATGGTCCAGAGACCCGTCCTAACAACGATTCACGATCTTGCTAGGCGATAAGCTTGTCTTGTCGCCCTGCTTCGCGATGTACATCTGTTGATATACAGCCGCAGAGTTGGAGAGGCCGAACGGGAATCGATCTAGGTGGTTTTCCGATGGCATAGCCAGCTCGGAATCCCTGACTCTTTCCATGTTTGGAACAGAGTTGTACCCAGTCTTGACTTGGAGAGTCCCGTTCGGAGTTCGAGTCGTTGTCGAAGTCGAACTTGGTGTTGAAGTAGGGGTTGATGAACTCGTCGAGATCTGACTCTCGGCGAGGTCTTGACGCGGCTCCAGTGGAGACGCCGGCATCGAGTAGGGCCCCGGTCAATCTGCTAGGAACGACTCAAAACCGAGCTTGCCATCAGAGACGAAGGTCCATGAGCCGATGACGAACGTCGCGCCTTCCTCGATGCCGCTTGCTCTGAAAGTTGATCCCATCGCGCCTAATGTCGAGCTTCGGCGAGAGTGCCCCACGGTGGGCGCCAAGTGTAGACGCAGTAGTCAGATCAGACTCTCTCTGCCGAGTAGTTTAATCCTCTAGATAAGTGGCCCTAGGGATCCTGGTCCCACAATCCGGGTGTGATAGATTGATATCAGAGCCGTGCTGACTGTAGGACCGTAGCCTAGATAGTACTGGTCATCCGTTAAGGTTCATTTTGACATATAACCCTTGCTTTCTCAATCCTTGAGATTTTGATTCATAAAAAGTGCTATCCTTGAGCATTTTCCCCTCCTTGACAATTTCCCTTTGGTCATCATATCCTTGGATGTTTTACCCTCTCCTTGATAATTTACTTCTTACCATTGACTTCTGATTACTAGTCTACATCAAGAGGTTCAAGCTTGAGCGATTTCAAAATACAAGACGATGTTGAACTCACTGCCACTACATCAAGAAGTTATAGTCAAGTTGAAGGATACCTATATCAAGAAAGTAGAGGAATTGTCCATATCTAGGAGGATTCCCTAAACCTGTGTTGACAACGTTTAGAATCGCTCTTGTGCTTGTGTGGTTAACTTTGGTTGAGTGTGCTTGTAATGCCTATCCTTATGCCCTTGATTGATTTGGTTCTTTGTAATGATTGTTGGTGTATTGTGGTCCTTCTACTCACAATGACATCAGTTGCTTAGCTGGGTTTCTTCTTTTGTACCTTCCACATCCTTGTTATCTTTATGTCTTTTCTTCCTAATCAAATGGAGCATCTCAGAAGAGGAAGTTGAAGGCAACAACAACATCAATGATAAGCATCGACAAACATCAACACATGAAGCAAGTCGAAGTAACGAGGGACCTACTCAAGTTTCTTCGCCACCGTACTGCTTGCTATCTTCCCAACTACTCCTTTCCAAAGACGACCCCAGTAACAACAAAGATGAAGATTGAGGATTCTACACTGTTCTACGAAAGAGGATGAATATCTACCTGCCTTGCAACAACAATCTTGTTTTGTTTCTTCTCCTTGCTTCTCCTCTTTCTTAGAATCTCGGGACGAGATTCCTGTTAAGGGGGGTAGTTTGTCACACCCCAAAATTTTTGGATTTTGGGATGTGATTTGTTAGCATAATTAATACAATGATTTTCTGTAATTTTTAAAATTTTCTAAGATTTATATAATTCACAGGGAATTTAGTATAGGAAAATTTTGTTTTCCAAATTAAATTAAAATGATGTAAGTTTGTAACACCCTAAAAATGTATTTCTTAAATTTAGTAATTAAATTACTTTTTATTGAAAGTGCTCATAATCAATTTAGGGAAAACAAAACTATTTTCTGAGAATTTAAAATCAAACATAAGGTTAGAAACATTTATGTTGCATTCATGCTGGCTGCATTGAGTTTTGTTTGTGTGTGGATCAAATTAGATTTAAATTCGTGTTTGAATCGCGTCGGTTCGAGCCATAGAAAAGTTGTTTAGGTAAGAGTTCAATTTTGCCCCCTAAACTCTCTAACTTGGCCTGTTCTTCTCCTCCTTTCTTTCTTTCCCAACCCAGCCGGCCCAGCTTCTTCTTTTTCTCCCGCAAGCCCAGCTCGCCAGCCGCCATCCGCTCGGCCCAACCTGCCGCGCGCCAGCCCCGGCCCAACTTGGCCCAGCCTACAGCCGCTCCCGTCGTCTCTCCCCTCTCACTGCCCCGCCGGGCCCGCACGTCAGCGACCGCCTCCACCTTCCTTTCTTCCCCGCCGGTAATGGCGCGGCTTGCCGCGGCAAGCCCGCACGCACCTACTCACTTGTATCAAATTATTTCATGCATGCATGTGTCGAATTTGATGTACCTTTAAGGTTGCACCTAGCTTTGTTTATCCTGTCCTTGATTACCTTGGGTTTATGCATTTGGGTAGAACTTTGCTATGCGCAGCTACTGTCACCTTTACTTATTTGTTAATTTTGACTTAATGGTCCACTTCAACTTTAATGTTAAAACTTGCTTTTTAGCAACATGGATCAGGGAGCTAGGTAATGGCGCAGCTTGCCGCGGCAAGCCCGCACGCATAGGAGCTCCGGGGCCCCCTTTCCGCGAGCCTACAAAGCCCCGTGCTGCTGCCGCCCTCGCTCTCCTCCCTGCTTGCGCCACCGGAGCCCGAGCTTCGCCGCCGGTGTCCGCCCGGCCGATCCGCCGCACCCCGGCGCCAATGGAGCAAGCCATCGCCGTCGTGACCTTCGCCACGACGAGGCGAACGCCCGCTGATGGCTGTCGTCCTCCTCCGGCCGCCGGAGAGGCCCCGCCCGTGGAGACCGAGCCACCGCCGTTCCCAAGCTCGAGCCACCGCCATCGATCTGCCACGCCAACGCCTCTCCATCCCGCCTGACCCCGCCGCAAGCTTCGCATTTCGGTAAGGAGTCTCCCTAGCCTCTTCTCGTCCGTCTCCGCGTCCCGTAGCACTATCGTATACCCTCGCCGGAGTTCTACCTCCGCCATTCATTGTCGTGGACCGCCGTCGTCGCCCAGACCTCGACGTGAACCCCTGGGTCGCATTCGCCGCATCACCACTATCCCGTAGGACCCATCCTAGCAAGAAACCGAGCCCCGTAGCGCTTGAACGCCTTACTCCGGCGGGCTCGCCGCCGTCGCAAGTGCAGCGCCGTCGCGTCTCTGGTCGCCGCCGACGACCATTTTCCCCAGCGCAGCTCAGCCGTTAGATCAAGATCCGGCGGCTCAGATCTGTCCCTGCCCTAGGTCAAACCTGTGCATACCGGTCAGCGTTGGCCACTTTGCTAAAGAGCCCCTGTACTTTACGGAAATCAACCTGCCGTCCACTCCTAGTCAAAAATAATTAGAAACAGGTCCCTGCCTTTTTGAAAAACCACCTGACGTTTCCTGTTTTCGCAGCCCGAAGCCCAGCCCTGAACATTTTGCGCGTTAACCCTCGGGTTTTAATGCGTAATTACGTTTTAGCCCCTGAGTTTTTGCGTATAGCACGGACAATCCTTGCTACCTAAACACCTCTTTTACATTATTTACTGCATATGCATGTGTCTAATTTGTTATCCCATTAAGGATGTACCTAGCTCTGTTTATCCTGTACCTTGATCACCTGGGTTTGTGCATATGGGTAGATATTTGCTAGGCGCAGCTACTGTCACCTTGCCGTTTTCATTGTGTTAGATTCATATCAACATAAACTACACGTTAGTGCTGTCAATTGCCATGATTTATGTTTTTGAAATTTTATTTAATATTAAGTTGATTAAATGCTACCTAAATGTGTTTTCTTAATTGAAATCTAATTAGGTTTTATACTCCGATTTTTCATACTAATGTTAACATGATTAATATTTATGTAATTAGTTTTCTGCTAGAACTATAATGGCTCTGGTCTTGGACAAATAGCTTGTACGGCTCTAAATTAACAGAAGTTACCGATGGGGCCGACGGCGTTATGAGAAGCATGGGTGAGAGTATGGTTTGATCCACCGAGGACGGATGTTCCGTCGGCTATGTCTCGTTAGACACAGTCCCGTGTTGGGAGCGCTCATGTGTTGGGACCTCCGCACGTTGCGCTCTTTATTTTTGTTGTTGCATGTGTTGCCGCGCTCTGGATGCCATTGACCCTCCTATGGGAGCACCCTGGGAGTCAGTCGATCTCGGTGCCTTGGATCATGCTGCCTAGGTTGTACCATAACGGCTACTGTTGGTTTAGGGTGTCTTGTGAAAAGCCTCGTATCGTCCCTATGCGATCACACCTCGGAAGTGTGGTTTAAGAGGTTTGGCCACCTCGGCATGGTTGGGTTTAAAGTTCGTTTGAGCTTTTACGCGACTGGTGGGTAAAGGGGCGAAACCTCTGCAGAGTGTACAATCTATCATGATAGCCTTGCTCAGGGTCACGAGCGGCCTGGATCCTTTTGGATTAGAAGCTGATGATATTTATTGTTGATTAATGTTACTTCCACCATATTAATTGGGTTTACAACTGGGATTCATTAAATTGTAGTATCTTGGATAATAGTTAGAATGAATCAATTAAAATTGCTAATGCAGTTCAAACGTGTCTAGCCTTACTTTTGAGCCTTCATACACCGTGTTATACTTGCTAAGTAAGACATTTAATTACGCTTGCCATTATTCAACAAAATCCTGGACGGGTAACAGATGGAATGAATGAGACTGCTGCTACTGAATTCCCTGAAGATCTGCCTTACTACTAAGTTGTGGTCAACCAGTCGGTGTCCCTGTGGACTGCGGCTCCGCTAGTTGAGAGTTAATAATTAGACTTCCGTTGTGTTTTGTTTAGGTAAACTCTGATGTAAAACTATCTCATTCGAGCATATGCACTCTGATTTCCATATTTGTAAGTTATATGTGTTCTGTGGACATCCTGGGCACACATATGGCAGCATTCGGGTTTCTGTGTAAATCCGTGTCGACGAATTATGTCGAGAACGTCTAACTGGGGATACCCAAGGGAGTAGATTTGTGTGGGTCTCGCCGAGTTCTAGGAACGAAAGTACACGAACAACACAATTTAGACAGGTTCGGGCCGCGAATAGCGTAATACCCTACGTCCTGTGTGCTTGAATGTATTGCACGTGTGGTTGTCTGATGTTTTGAGGGGGTCCCTGCCCCGCCTTATATAGTCCGGGAGGCAGGGTTACAAGTCGGTTTGTACATTCCTAGTCGTATACAACATGAATAACTACAACAGAGTACTTTGGGGAGTTTCCTATTAGTACACGACTAGTTATTCCAATCTACTACGCCGTCTTGCACCATAGCCGACTGGTTTGGAGTAGTCAGATCAGACTCTCTCTGCCGAGTAGTTTAATCCTCTGGATAAGTGGCCCTAGGGATCCTGGTGCTACAAGCCCCCGAGCATCTTGCGCCTTCGCTTCAAGTCTTGAATCTGTCTTCAAGTAATTGGAGCTAAGCTTAAGACGCTCAAGCCTTCTCTGATGAGTAGTTTACATTGGAGTGCATCTGTTGATGCACCAAATGGGTGTAATGTGACGAACCGGATTCTCACCGACGAGAACCCGACTCCCTGTACCCTTGAGATAGTCCCAGGAATAGCAGCTATCTCGTACAGAACTCATCTCAGTCGAACATCACATCCATACAACGATAGAAGATTCATTACATGACATATATAAAAACATAGCGTCTGGTACAAGCCCTCTGGGCTAAATCGACAATAAGAAACATCTGCGCAGCGGTAGCTAGAACAACAGGGTCCACTCCTCCACAGGCATCCTTGAGCGTAGCGCACACCCTTCAGTCGTACCACCCGTCCTGGTTGAACTCGTGGTCGGGGTCTTCACCTGAGAACCCAAAGTCTGTCCCCAAGGAAATGGGACAGGTTCACGTCACCAACCATAATATGAAGCAAGCTTTATTGTGGCCTATTCTAAGGTATAGAAATAATCAAGGTTTGACATGGGGTTTTCTTATGCGAGCAGCAGCAATAACCCAAATTCATCTCATCACCAACTCCTTCTCACACACACACATACACACCCCAAAGCCACCCGTCAGCCTCACATTTCCCCATCGGGCTCGTCCTGCCACGGCAGGTTCCCGCATACACCATCCACCAACACCTTTCTCTCTCTAGTCGACTCGGTGAGCTCCCTCCCCACCTTGTCTCAACAGCCTCAGCTGGACCAATCCCTCATAACCCGAATCAAAGGATGAGGTAACAAAGCAGATTCCCATGCTAGCCGGGGCTTCTCAGAAATGGGTCGTCCGTAACCGTGGACACGGCTATACGTATAGTTTACACTCTGCAGAGGTGGCACTCCAGGAATCCATCCGGGCTGCAAGGCTAGTCCGCAACCAACCTGAGACACAGCCCACAGCAAAGACCCATATTGTTTCCTCTACAGTGAAGGAGGCTGTCATCTCCCTGGGCTCAGGAAACATCTGATCTAACATCTGCCCCAGGGTCGTGAAACCTTCCCACCGGGGCCAGTCGGGGGCCATGGTAAATATCTATATTAGGAGCTGCACACATAGGCTTGCTGGAACCCTCCCCATACTGGGTAGATGGTGAGCACGGTATTTCCCAAGTCCGAAGTGGGGGCACGACTCGGTCCTTAATTGTTCGGTAAAGCGAGTATCTGCATCACAAGCGATCCGCCGCAACGGTCCGCAATTGGCACCCATAACAGGTATTGCCGCCCAAACTCCTCGGGTACTCACCGAGTACCAATCCCCAAGTATCCAGTAACCATGTACCCGCAACAGGTACCCCATAGGGACTGCCCGAGTGCAGCCCCTCAGCACCTCGATCAACGATCGAGTTGTTATTTACTCGCTTACACCGCCTAGCTGCACTACTCCTCCCAAACCACCCACAACTCTAGCTGCGCTACTCCTCCCAAACCACCCACAACTCACGCCAAGAGGATCAATCACAACCATCCCAACACGTGCATAGCATAGCATAGTTCATAAAGTGAGTAGTAGGTAGCAAGGTAACAGGATAATAACAATTCGGCGTGCTTAATTTGTTTTATCCTGTCCAAAAGTAAAACAATACACAATGGAACAGCTGACTCTAGCATACTAGTTTGCATGTCTAATGGTATTTCAGAGATTGGTCGGGCGTGAACCTGGGCAAAGGTCTCGTCCTCGTCAAAGCAGTTGTTGTAGTGGTCCGGCTCCTCCTGACTCTCCGGAGCTCCTAGGGTCGCGGAAAATAAAATAAGACGCGACTACTAGCAAAGAAACACTAAAATAGCGACGAAAGAAGACCCAAATAACACCAAACTCTACACTAACGTGAAGATCATGATTTTAGAAAAATATAGAAACTAGTTTCATATTTTTCTGAGCTACGGTTGATTTATTATTAATTTTACAAGTTTAAATCATTTTCTAAAAATATTAAATAATTTCCGAAAAAGAAAACAGACAATTAATTAGCCTGCTGACGTCAGCATGATGTCATGCTGACGTCAGCAGTGGGTCCGCCTAGGATGACGTCAGCAGTGGGCCCTGCTGACGTCAGCGTTGACCGGTCAACGGTTAGCACAGGTCAGTGGGCCCCATGTGTCAGTGACTCGCAGAGTATGACAAGTGGCCCCATACGTCAGCGCGGTTAAAAGAAAAAGAAAAAGAATTAAACGCTGGCTGGGCTGGAACCGGGCCGAAAGTGACTGGGACGGAAGAGTTTAGGGTGGTTAAACAGACTTAAACACGAACATTCGGCCCACGAAGGGGTGGCTGTTGGATCTGGCCTGGTGGACTGAGTCCACGGTGCACCGTGTGAGGGGTTCACATGAGCCGGGTGCACGGGATCAGTCTGCGGCCGAATCGGGATTTTCTGCGGTGCTCGTGTGGCCGACTTGGTGTGGTCTTGCGTGTGGTGTGGCCACGGCGCGACGGTCGATGGCAAACTCGCCGGGAACGAGGTCGGCTCGGGTCTAGGACGGCCGAAACAGCTTCACTAGGGTTAGGAGAACCCGATCGTGGCGAAAAGGGCTCGGATTAGCCGACGAAGTGGCTTCCCGACGCGCGACGGCGGCGGCACGGGTGCTCCGGCGAGCCGGCTCCATGGTGACGCACAGGCCAGGGGCGTCTGACCGCGAGGACCGTGCACGTGCTTCGGTGCTGGGTGGTGCGTGTGTGTGTGGGTGAGTTTGGCTCGCGCGCGCGCAGTTCAAGCCATGGGCTTGACCGCGCCACGGCCATGGCGCTCGCGTGGCCCGAGCTCGCTCGGTGCGCAGCGACGGCATGGTGGCCAGGGTCAAGGCTAAGGCGTCGGCGGTTGCGGTCGGCTGCAGCGGCTCGAAGGGTCCCTGCAGACGATACTCGGCTTGATGGCCGGTGCACAGAGGGCTAGCTCGAGCGGCGGCGGCGGCGATCGGCCGGAAACAGAGAAGAAAGGGGCGATTCGTCGGCAGCTCACCCAGAGGCACGTCGACGTACGCTGCAGCTCGGGGAAGTCTCGTCGCGGCTCGACGATGCTCGTGCGCTTCCTCCCGTCCTTGGTTCTGCTTCTCCTTGGCGGCTCCATGGACGGCGGCGATCCGAGCTTCGGCGGCGGCGTGGAGAAGATGCACTGGCTTCTTTCTTCTTCCTCTTCTCCTCCTCAGACCTTCCTCTAGTCCTCCCTTCCCCTCTTCCCCTCTCGATTTGGAGGTTGGATACCCCAAAGGGGCGGCGCGGCTTGGGGAAGACGATGGCCGGCGGCGGGTTAAATAGGCAAAGGCGCTAGGGTTTCCTGGGGCTCGACGGATGGATGGGAAGCTCGAGCGCTCGCAGACACGCGGCGCAATCGCGTCGGGCCGCACGGTGCTCGGGTGGTTGGGTCACGGGCGGCGCGCTCGCGGGAGAGAGAGAGAGCGGCGAGAGGTGGAAGATGACGCGGGGGAGAGGACGGCTGACAGGCGGGGTCCACCCGCCAGTGAGAGATGGAGGCGACGCGGAGTCGACGCGGCGGGGAAAGATGACGGGCCGCAGCTGGGCCGAAAGGCCGGCTGGGCTGCTCGGGTTGCTGGCTCGGGAAAGGAGTTGGAGGGTGTTTCTCAGACTTTGGCTTCGGGAATTCGGCCCACGAACAGGAATAGGATTTGGGATTTAGTTTAGTCAATTAGAGTTTGAATTCAAATCTAGAATTTGAATTCAAACCAACCAAAAATCCAAATAAATCCAAATCACACTATTTCATCCTTAGCACTTCGAATTGATTTTAATTTTGAATTTAAATTGCCTAGGAATTTAGGGAGCAAAAAGAAGACACTCTTATATGTTTGTTTGCATGCACACAATTCCACCAAATTTTTTTTTTAAATTCGAATTTTTGCACTCAACAAAACCTATAGGAATTTTAGGGTTGTTACATGTAGCCCCCGAGCCCCCGAGTACTCTTGAAGTAGTCGGAGGTTCAAAAGCAATCTTCTTATCTTCATCTCGAGTAGTTCAATGGTGTGCGCCGAATAGGTGCACCCATTGGGTGTAGCCCCCAAGCTTCGAGTAGTTTCATGAAAACTAGTCGAAGGTCTGCAAGTAATTGTTCCTTAAATTTCAGAAATCAAATCCTGGATTATCCGCTAGCAGCCCTTGAGCTTTAAAGCAAATATCTTTGGTTTAAAGATCAGGACAAATCTTCTGTTATCTGTTGCCTAACTGAACTTTCGGATTTTGCTCCATTAACTGATGAGGGAATGTTATCTCGAAAAAATAGGTGGGAAATCAGGATGCGATACGCCGCCGCACTGTAGTGCACAGTAACCCTAACCATGTATTACGAAAGTGACTGGGACGGAAGAGTTTAGGGTGGTTAAACAGACTTAAACACGAACATTCGGCCCACGAAGGGGTTCCTTTCCTCGCCAATCACCAATCACACCTTTGTGCGTAAGATCAGCCTAGGGTGGCCCCCCGAGCTTGTACAATCAGTGAATGTGAGAGAAATCCAAGGCAGTGAATCGCTCTGCAATGTCTTCCCGAGGGAGAGGCGCAGGAAGGGGAACTGGAAACCCTGGATCTCAGAGGGGTGGCAGAAGAAAATCAACACTTCCGGATCCTTTGATGAAGCCGACATTAGCTGATCCACCATCACCTGCCGTAGCTTGGAAGAGATGCGCGGCCAACTCTGATGAGTTAAGCAGCTTGGTGGAACAAGGTTTGCTTCTTGACCAAGCTTCCCTTGAGTGGAAATCTTGTTGGAATCAAGAATTCCCAACTGAAAATAACCAAGAAATTCCTCTTTTCATATCCTTCTGTGAACGTGGAGTTGGCTTGCCAATCTCTGCTTTTTTCAAAAATCTCCTTGGTTTCTATGGCTTGCAACTGCATCATCTTAATCCCAACAGGATTTTATATATCTCTGTCTTTGTTCATGCTTGTGAAGCATTTCTTGGTATAGAACCTAGCCTCCCTTTGTTCCGCACACTATACCATATCAAACCACAACCAACCCATATAAGAACAGAAGTTGTTGGAGGAGCTGGCGTCCAATTTCGCCAGAAAATGAAAGCGAAGTGGTTTGATATGCCAATCATGGATTCCTGTGGCGACTGGAAGAGCAAATGGTTCACCATTGGTAAGTGTACTTCAAATCTCTTGTAAATTCAAATACACTAGTCGATTCTGTTACTAGTATCCTTCATTTACTTGGATATCTTAAAAAAAAAGCAGGAAATCATTCTTTGAGTTGTCCTGAAAAAGATGGATGATACCCCAAGCTCCAAGAGAACTGGAACTCCCGCCCCTCTGCTGAGGAAGCCAAGGATGTGCCCGCATTACTGAAGCGGGTACAATTTCTGAAGGAAAAAGGCTTGACTGGCGTTGGGATTGCCTTCAGCTTCATGAAGCGAAGGGTGCAACCTCTGCGGGAGAGGGTCCATCTTGGATTTCAGTATGAAGAAATTACTGATCCATCACGAATGACTCCCGAGGATATCTCTGATGAGACTGTCCTCATGCGGCTGAACAAGATGTTTACTGGTGTTCATGAAAAACCTGTCCTTTTTGGAGAATTGTCTAGTGAACAACCACTGTTGGAGGTAATGTCCCAAATCTTGAATACTTCGAGTCGTTTGATGTTTTATAAATAAGAACCCTGATTGTCTTGATCAATACAGGCTGAACCACAAGAACTATTTGCCCCCGATGAATGGGAAGAACTCGCTAAGAGTTCATCTGAGAAGACTCTTAGTGATAAAGCTGTCGATGTCCGCAGTGATGACGAGGCCGTGGAAGATTCTGACATCAGCGCGCCACCACAAGTTTTGACTGCAAGTAATTATCCTGAGGACTCAAAAGTAGTACTTGTTGATGTTGAAAACGTTATTGCTTATATTTGTATCATGTAGCTACTTCAGATCTACCAATAACTGCTAGGAGAAAATGATCCACTCGGAGTCAGTCGACAAGATCTGATGATGTCGTACCGTCTGATGATCCATCCAAGCACATCAAGCTGTCACATAGGCTCTCTACTCCTCAAGGTTCATCGTCTTCGAGCGCTTTGGGAAGTACTCCTTCTGAAAGTACTACCAGCTCCAGGCGGATGAAACCTCTGCTGAAGTTCCAATTCCAACCTCTGAAGGCTCCTGAACCACCCAAGGAGTAAGTAGAATACTGTCCCCTAATGTCTTGATTCTGACTTTTTGAATTGTAGATGTATGCTTATAGTTTTTATGACTGACAGGTCACACAAAGAAGCAGTCGTGAAGCACACTACTGGTTAAGCATCTTTGATAGTTTCTTCCATGTCCAACTTCGATAGCACTCGTGAGGCCAGAGGCCGTGCCTGATGTGGGAGGATGCACTCAAACTCCTCTCTGCCGAGTAGATTAATCCTCTAGATAAGTGGCCCTAGGGATCCTGGTCCCACAAGCCCCCGAGCATCTTGCGCCTTTGCTTCAAATCTTGAATAACTGGAGCTAAGCTCAAGACGCTCAATTTTCTCTTGACGAGTAGTTCCATTGGAGTGCATCTTTTGATGCACCCAATGGGTGTAGCCCCCGAGCCTCCGAGTACTTTTGAAGTAGTCGGAGGTTCAAAAGCAATCTTCTGTCTTCATCTTGAGTAGTTCAATGGTGTGCACCGAGTAGGTGCACCCATTGGGTGTAGCCCCCGAGCTTCGAGTAGTTTCATGAAAACTAGTCGAAGGTCTGCAAGTAATTATTCCTTAAATTTCGGAAATCAAATCCCGGATTATCCGCTAGCAGCCCCCGAGCTTTAAAGCAAATATCTTTGGTTTAAAGATCAGGATAAATCTTCTGTAATCTGTTGCCTAACTGAACTTCCGGATTTTGCTCCGTTAACTGATGAAGGAATGTTATGTCGAAAAAATAGGTGGGAAATCAGGATGCGATACGCCGCCGTAGGCTTAACATAGCAAACAGGGTTATCTCTATCAGGTCTAACGTCCAAAAGCAGCAAGTACCTGAAGAACTAACTGAACTTATACCACTGAAACAAAGTATAATATAAGTGTGTTCCCTGCATAATCATAATGTAATGTACATGCATGAACGCAGTTACACTGAAGTTCAAACAAATGCCAGGCCTTATCATGGAACATTGGGAAACCACCAGGGGCTTTAGCTAGAGGACTAACCAAGTCCAGGCCCCAATAGGCAAAAGGCCAGGATAATGGAATCATGCGGAGTTCATGTGCTGGGACATGGGCTTGACGAGCAAAAAACTGACAGCCCTGACATCTCTTGACGATATCTTCAGCATCTTTCTTCACCGTTGGCCAGAAAAACCCAGCTCTGTAGGCCTTCCCGACTAGTGTACGCGAAGCAGCATGGTTGCTCATGATCTCACGGAGAGATATCTCAAGCAGGGCTCTACCTTGATCAGCTGGTATACACTTCATCAACACGTTGACAGATGCGCCCCGCCGATAGAGTGTATTGTTGACTACTACATAGTTTGTGCAAAGATTGAATTGAAATATCTGCCAGTTGGTACAAGTGAAGAGCAATATACAGTACTAGTAGAGGAAACAGCGCCATTAGCTGAAGAATTTGTAAACTCTGTAATCCAGAAGTGAAAAACAAGCTGTTGATGTGAGATTGCTATGTAATATTTAACAATATAATTGTGCTACTTTGGAATGGAAGTAACAATGCTTATAAATTTGAATGTTCATTGTATGAGATGTACTTGTAGTACTTTTAAAGCCTAAAGTCATTTGTTTTTGACTTGTAGATGATCTTGGAACAGGCTAATGAAATCATGCAAAAGTACAATGGTACCTAGACCCAAGGTCAAAAACCTGTAAAAGTAGATGCTTGTATGAAAAGATCATTTCTTAAACAGATATAATGAATGGTTGCTGATGCAGAGCCGTAATGCTACAGAAAGTAGTATGTACTTATAATTTGCATGAATATATAGATGCATTGTGTAAAAGGTGAATCTGTTGATTTCCTGTTAGGCGCAATACTGAAATTGGATGCAGTTGGCACGAGACTCAGAGCCAGATTTCAGTAATAAACAAAAGACTGTAGAACTAACAACAACTACCAAATATAGGCAGGTGTAGTTTAATCAGGACTACTGAGGCTTGGTGCCGCTTTTGTGATAAAAGCAGTCGTGGCGTCTTTTGAGTCGTTGTTAACACAACTATCCCTGATACTTGAATTTAATTGAACACAGGGTTATGCGCAAGTGAAAATATAGCTTTATTGATATCTGTCAGCCCTTGGATTGACTAACGGTTGCGCTTCAATCCACTTGGTGAACTTGTCGATGGCAACAATGAGCCACTCGAAACCACCAGGGGATTTGGTTAGAGGACCAACCAAGTCCAGGCCCCAACAGGCAAAAGGCCAGGATAATGGAATCATGCGGAGTTCATGTGCTGGGACATGGGCTTGACGAGCAAAAAACTGATAGCCCTGACATCTCTTGACGATATCTTCAGCATCTTTCTTCACTGTTGGCCAGAAAAACCCAGCTCTGTAGGCCTTCCCGACTAGTGTGCGTGAAGCAGCATGGTTGCCGCAAGTACCACTGTGAATTTCCGCAAGCAGGGCTCTACCTTGATCAGCTGGTATACGCTTCATCAATACGTTGACAGATGCGCCCCGCCGATAGAGTGTATTGTTGACTACTACATAGTTTGCCGCCCTGCGCGTGATGCGAACTTGTTCGCTTTCTAGCTTTGGCAGTTTGTGATCTCGCAAGTACTCGATGAATGGAGTCATCCAGTTAGTATCGATAATCATGACCTGGAGGTCAGGCCTTGGTGGTTCTGAAACAGAGTCAGCTTGGACTGGTTCTTTGATAGATGGATGATGTAACTCGTGAACAAAAATCTCTGCTGGAACATCTGATCTTTGCGATCCCATCTTGGACAAGGCATCAACAGCAATGTTGTAATCACGAACGACATGATGAAATTCTAGTCGAAGGAAGTGGCGTTCAAGTTTACGGACCTCCTTGACATATGCATCCATTGTTTCCGTCGTGGCATCCCAATCCTTGTTGACTTGATTGATAGCTACTGCGGAATCTCCATACACACAAAGGCGCTTGATACCAAGTGATGAGGCTAGGCGAAGACCGTGTAACATGGCCTCATACTCAGCTTCATTGTTGGTGACTGGAAAAAGAATTTGTAGAACATACTTGAGTTGTTCACCTTTGGGAGAAATTAAAAGAACTCCTGCGCCGCCTCCTTCCAGTTTCAATGACCCATCGAAGTACATAACCCAATGTTCGGGGTGAGTTGTTGTTTTGGAGTATTGGGTTTCCAACCACTCGACCGTGAAGTCGGCCAAGGCTTGAGACTTGATGGCCTTTTGTGATGTGAAAGTGAGGTCATATGCCGCTATCTCTGCCTTCCACTTGCTGATTCGCCCGGTTGCATCGGGATTGTGAAAAATCTCGCCCAAAGGAAATTTAGTCACAACAGTAATAGGAAAAGCTTGAAAATAATGCCTTAACTTTCTGGAGGTGATGAAAATTGCGTAGAGCAGCTTCTGGACTTGAGGGTAGCGGATCTTGGATTCCGAAAGTACTTCACTGATGTAATAAACCAGCCTCTGACTGGAAAGACATGGCCTTCTTCCTTTTGTTTGACCACAATGACTGTGCTGACTACGTGTGTAGTAGCCGCAATATATAAGAATAAGTGATCATTTTTTAGAGGAGCGACAAGTACCAGGGGAGTAGTCAAGTATGTCTTGAGTTGTTCGAAAGCTTGATTTGCTTCGTCAGTCCAGGTAAACTTGTCTTGTTTCTTGAGTAGCTTGAAGAAAGGGAGACCCTTCTCCCCGAGCCTTGAAATAAATCTATTAAGCGCTGCAATGCACCCGGTAAGCTTCTGTACTTCCTTGATGCTTGAAGGAGCTTCCATGTTGAGGATGGTTGTGATCTTGGAAGGATTTGCTTCGATGCCACGGTGGCTTACAATGAATCCGAGTAGTTTGCCAGCGGGAACACCAAAAACGCATTTAGTTGGATTGAGCTTCCATCGATACGTCATTTTTCTGGAATCAAAAAAGTACATGGTATGGTTCTGTAATCCACTGCTATGGATAGAACTTTCGTAGATGCTCAATGTTCCAGACATTTGGCAAATCTTCGCCTTCTTGAGTTTGTAGGCGATAATGTATGGCTCGTTGGTACGTGGCTCCGGCATTCTTCAACCCAAAGGACATGGTGGTATAACAAAAAGCGCCAAAGGGGGTGATGAAAGAAGTCTTGATTTGATCATCTTCGTTCAGTGCTATCTGGTGATAGCCTGAATAATAGTCGAGGAAACAGAGTAGCGTGCATCCAGCTGTAGAGTCCACGACTTCATTAATGCGTGGTAAACCCATGGGATCTGGAGGACAATGCTTGTTGAGGTCCGTGTAGTCGACACACATGCGCCACTCATTGTTGTTCTTTTTCCTGACCAGGACTGGGTTGGCCAACCACTCTGGATGAAATTCTTCTTTGATGAAGCCAGCCGCGAGTAGTTTAGCTATCTCAGCCTTGATTGCGTTGCGTCGTAATCGCTGCCTCTTGGGCTTTGCGTCTTTCTGAACGTTAAGATTGTGCTCGGCAAGCTCCCTAGGAACACCAGGCATATCAGATGGTTTCCAAGCAAATATATCTTTATTAGCACGAAGGAACTTGACGAGCGCGTCTTCCTAGTTACAATCTAAACTAGCCCCTATGAGGGCAGTTTGGGATGAGTCGCCCGTCTGAAGATC
>OAMR01000971.1:52084-81207 GCA_900205405.1 Echinochloa crus-galli
CTGTCACGCCCGGTTTCAAGGACAAACCGAACGCACCCTTTATGCATGCCCAGGATCAAATTCATGCATAAAGTGACATCATAAGTGAATAACAGAACAATATCAATTACAAAGCGTATATTATTTACAAAATGACCAAAGGGTCTTAAAGAAAATTACACAGCGGAAAATAACTAATCGCAGCGGGGGGCTCCATCTTCCACAGGAACGTCGACCGGGGGCACGCCAGCCTAGAACTCCAGGTCTTCATGATCCAAGTCTTCCCTACCCTATTAAGGTCTATAGCAAGCGTAAGTGCACTTATGGTTGGCACTTAGCAAGTGGGAGGGAGAATATGACATGAAGGCTTAACAAAGGCTTTATTTGGTGGACTGCAATGCTCAAATTTTAGTTGGTCAAATTTTATTAAAGCACCTAGAGATATTATAATGTGATAAGCTTCCCAAACCACCCAACTTAAGGTTAATCCCATAAATAAACAAAACCACAGTTAACTGCCACCACTGTGATCCTCCCAAACCAGTTAACCATGCGAGGGTCCAGGTCGCCCTTGACCGTGAGCACGGCTGTTATAGCAGTTTTACACTCTGCAGAGGTTGTACACTTTCACCATGAGTCGTGATACCTTTTAGCTGAGGTTGCAAGCCTCCACACATTTCCAAGATGTGAGTGCCGGGGTACACTACGAGGTCATGACTAGGTTCACCAGCGCGCATTAATCCACTCAGGGTTCGGGTACCCATCATTGTGTCGTGCTTGAGTCCACCCCAGCCCCAACAGCTTAACAGAGACCACTGGATTTCCCGATTTCCCCTAGTCACATAGCCAAGACCATTGCCCATCTAGTTCTCATGGTTGTACTGTTTTCCCGGGTGGTCACTCCATAGATCAAACCTTAAGCTCGGCTCAGGCAAAACCAACATAACATTCCTCAAAAACCAAACATCAAGCCCACTTGCCTGAGCCGCCTAGAGTTCCATGTTGCTAAAAAGATTACCAAACCCACATTGCATAGTTCTTCATTAATCAAGATTAATTATAACCCATCCCATGTTGAGCAGCTAAGCATATGCTACCCATAAAATGATACCTCTAAAGGCTTCAAGGAATGTCATGAAAAAGCTAGTAAATAGCCTATATAGGATTCCCAGCAATTTGACATCTAATGCAAGAAAGCAATAAATAAAAGGTGATAGCATGTAGAATAATAAAGGCGCAAGAGTCTGCAATGATTATAATTTTTTTTCAAAATAAAATAAACTAAGTTTGACATCATATATAAAATTATGACATCAACAAGGCATTTATAGAAGGTTTAAATAGTTTTCTATATTTTTATTAATTCACAAGGGCTACAATATAATATTCAGAAAGTTTCAAGGTCTAATATGTGAAATATACAAGGTTCAGTAAACAAAAGTTGTAAAACAGTGAAAATACAAGGGTTTATATGCTATTTACACTGTCTAGGGGCCTATACACAATTATCTATAGCTAACAGGGGCTAGCATGAAAGTTTCCTAACACTCAATGCACAGTACGCGTGAAAAGCTAGTTCCTCAGCGGCTCTTTAGCAAAACAGCCAGGTGCAGCAGGTTTGACTTGGGTTGACCGGTACCTGGGGCTTCTAATCTGGCCGTTGGATCGTGGATCGACGGCCTACTATACGCCGCCCGGCTGGGGGACGCCGGCGGCCGCGGGAACTGCAGCGCCGCCACTCCGTCGGCCGGCGATCAAAGCATGCTAAAAGAGGACCATGCTAAGTTGTGAAACTACACTTGCAAACGATAGCCCACGCTAAAAGAGGACCATCGCAGCAATTTTAGTTGATTCATTTTAATATAAACCAAGTTACTACAATTAAGTGAATCCCAGTTGCAAACCCAATTAATAAAGTAGAAGTGAATATTAAACAGTAATAAGCATCAACTTCTAATCAAAAAGGATCCAGGCCGCTCGTGACCCTGAGCAAGGCTATCATGATAGATTGTACACTCTGCAGAGGTTTCGCCCTTTACCCATCAGACGCGTAAAAGTTCAAAGGAACTTTGCACCCAAGCACGCGGAGGTGGATCAGACCTCACGAACCACACTTCCGAGGTGTGATAGCATAGGGACGCTACGAGGCTTTTCACAAGACACTCTAACAAAACAGTAGCTGCTACGGTAATACAAGGTGGTGAGACTCTAGGCACCGAGATTGACTTACGCTCATGTAGTCACACCATAGGGTCAATGGCGTCCATGCGCAGCAAAGAATAACAACAACAAAATAAATAGCGCAACGTGTGGAGCCCCAGCCATACGGTGGCTCCCAACCCGGGACTGGGTCTAACGAGACCTAGCCGACGGGGCTACCGTCCTCGGTGGAATCAAGAAAACACCCAGTGCCTTGCCTCCCATAACGCCTGCCGTCGGCCTATCGGTAACCACCGTCAAGCTAGAGCCGTACATGCTACTTGTCCAAGACCAGAGCCATTACAGTTCTGGCGGTGGTGACAGGCTCCTGGGTTGCCGCTTTAAGAACCGGACCTTAAGGAGAGACACTAGAACAAAACGTGAAGCACGGGTTCCAGCTCCCTTAACCATGTTGCTAAAAAGCATGTTTTACAATTAACATTGAAGTGGACCATTAATTTCAAATTTACAATTAACAAAGGTGGCAGTAGCTGCGCCTAGCAAGTATCTACCCATGTGCATGAACCCGGGATAACAACGGAATAGGGTAAACAAATCTAGGATCAACCTTAGGGTACATCAAATTAGACACATGCATATGAGGTAAAATAATTTAATTGCATAGGGTGTTTAGGTAGCAAGGATTGTCCGTGCTATACTTGCCTTTCTCCAAATACTAGCTGCTTAGAAACTTGGACTCTTATTCATCTTGAATCTCTCGATCGACCTTCCTCTACTCACAACAATCATCGAGCACAACATGCAGCTAAACAAGCAAGCAAACAATACACAACTAAGAACAATACACCAATCAAAAATACTACCCCACTTAACAGGAATCTCGTCCCGAGATTCAAGAAGAAGCTAGAGAGAGATGCAAGGATGGTATGGTGATTTTTGGAGAGGAGCGGTTTATATGAAAATTTTTCTTTGTATGATTTCTCAATCATGGTCCATAAGAGCATCCTTGAGTGTACAACTTCTTCCAGGTTGAATCTTCATGTGATTACATCATGGGTAGAACAAGGAAGGGAAAGAAAAGGTGACAAGGATTTTCAAGGATAGGGGAGCAACAAAAACCAAACTATCTATGTATCAATTATGCAAAGTTAAATATTTTATTTAAGATAAAACATGTGAGAGCATGTAATCGAATAACTTTATGAACCGTGTTGCTTAAATTAATATTATTATCAAAAATACATTTATGTTGATATTAACCAATGCTAACATTTATTTATGAAAAGCCAGAGTTTAACTCTAAATTGCTTTTAATTAGAAAAAGCTAGTTAAGCAAACATTAATCAATTTAATATCACTTTATAAGAATCGGGATGGAACTTAATTATATTTTATTCAGAAAACTAATTAAATAAACATTAATCATGTAAACATTAATGTGAAAAACTGGAGTATAAACCTTAATTAGATTTTAATTAAGAAAACACATTTAGATAACATTTAACAGGGTTCGGGTACCCATCATTGTGCCGTGCTTGAGTCCACCCCAGCCCCAACAGCTTAACCCGATCTACTGGATTTCCCGATTTCCCCTAGTTGCATAGCCAAGACCATTGCCCACCTAGTTCTCATGGTTGTACTGCTGTCCTGGGTGGTCGCTCCACAGATCAATCCTTATTTAACCTTGGCTCAGGCAACAACCTTCTCTTCACAACCTCGTTCTAGGGACCTATATGTAATTAACCGTAGATTTCAGGGGCTAGCTGGAAAAGATTGCAGAGACTCAAAGAACAGTGCTCGCAAAAAAGGAAGGAGCTTGGGGTTAGATCTGCAAAACCGCCTTGGTCTGGGTTTATGTGCGACAGGGGAAAACTTGTGGGGGGTTTTCTGCGAAATTGCCAAGACATAAGGCATGGATCTATAGGTTTCAGGGTTCTCCAGGGGCCTAAATGCAAAATCGGCATCTTCTTCCTTTGGCCAGAGCAGAGCTCCTAGCGGCGGCGGCTCTGCTCGTCGGCGTCGCCGGCGATTGGGTGGGGGTAAGGCTCCGGCGAGGGGCGCAATAGAGAGGGGAGGAGTAGGGGATCGCGTGGAGGTGCTCACCATGGGCGGATGTGGACGGCGCTGGCCGGAATTAGGCCGGAGGCGGCGAAGTCGGCCGGCGGCAAGGTGCTCTCACGGGGATACTCCTCCGGAGGCCGAACGGCGAGGGGGAGGGGCGGCCGAGGTGCGGTTTGGTGTCGCGGAGCTCGTGGCGGCGTCCATTTCGTCCGGCGTCGACCGAGGCGGTGAGACAGCGAGCAATGGCGGCGGCGGAGCTCGGCTTCACGTGGGGGAGGCGCTCCGGCGGGAAAGAGGGGCTGGGCTGACCAGGGAAAACTTCAGGGTGCAGAAGCGGACCTAGGAATAGTCCAGGGCCCGAAAATGAACTCTGGCCGAAACAACTTTTCTATGACTCAAAACGAGGCGATTCAAACTTGAATTTAAATTAGATTTAAATTCTGATTTGAACTACACACAATCAAAATCCAATGCAGCCAGCATGTATGCAACACGCACAACATTTTATTTCTATTTCGCAAATATTTTTATTTTTCTATTATAAATTCCCTGTAATTAAATAAAGCTTGATAAATTTTAGAAAATTGACAAAATCATTGTATTGATTATGCTAAAAATTCACATCCCAAAATTCAAAAATTTTGGGGTGTGACAACACACCTCGCTCGAAAACTATTCGGATTTTATAAATGTTTTTGAAACTCACAATTTTGCAAACAACAAAAACAATGCAAGAGCATGAATGCATCAACCACCTTATTTTTATAACATATATTAATTGAATTTCAATTTAGAAAATATTGTTTTACTTTAAATAATTGTGCACACTCTACTTAATTCTAACAATTGTTTTTAGAAAAATTTTAAACACCTAGTAAATTCAAACTAGGGTGTTACAAATACTACCCCACTTAACAAGAATCTCGTCCCGAGATTCAAGAAGAAGCTAGAGAGAGATGCAAGGATGGTATGGTGATTTTTGGAGAGGAGCGGTTTATATGAAAAATTTTCTTTGTATGATTTCTCAATCATGGTCCATAAGAGCATCCTTGAGTGTACAACTTCTTCCAGGTTGAATCTTCATGTGATTACATCATGGGTAGAACAAGGAAGGGAAAGAAAAGGTGACAAGGATTTTCAAGGATAGGGGAGCAACAAAAACCAAACTATCTACTTATAAATATATAACCAACTGATGTCATTGCGGACAAGAGTCCAACAACACATCAACACTCATGACAAAGAACCAAATCACACAATGCCATAATAACAGACATACAACAGCAACCAAGAGCACACTAACATATCACAAGTCCTTAAAAGAGCACACTATCAAATATAATCCTTAGCAATCGATCTATCGGTAATTGAAAGCATGGGTGAAAGCTATTATGACTCGAAAACTAGAACTACCGAGGATCCAGGTGCTCTTGTAGTCTTCGATGTTGATGTTGAAGCTCCTTTGATAAAGGTCTTCGTCTTGACTCTTAATGTTCTTCGGGTTGATGGCGGTATGTTGTGCAGTATCTTCTCTTGATCTTGAGATGATGGTAAGGTGAACAACTAAAGATTTTGAATAAGAAAGGGATTAGAAATTCATTTGCTCGAAATAGCAGAATAGATGAGTTCAGAGTGCAAACAGCGAGGCAGAAGGTCAAGGAGGTGAAGATTTTCAAAATAAGTTGAAAATATGACCTTAGCGTGAACCATTTCTACCTAGGCTTGCGTCCTACGGTCGATATAGCTCTGATACCACTTCTGTCACGCTCGATTTTAAGGACAAACCGAACACATCCTTTATGCATGCCCATGATCAAAATTCATGCATAAAGTGACATCATAAGTGAATAACAGAACAATATCAATTACAACGCGTATATTATTTACAAAATGACCAGAGGGTCTTAAAGAAAATTTACACATCGTAAGTCTAATCGTAACGGAGGGCTCCATAATCCACAGGAACGTCGACCGGGGCACGCCAGCCTAGGACTCCAAGTCTTCACAAATGGTTCCTTTCAAGTCTTCTCAACACTATCTGAGCAGCAGCAGGGGGAGACACAGCAGGGGTTCAAAGGAAAAGGGTGAGTACACCTGGAGGCGTGTACTCCGCAAGTGGGGAAATAAATGACATGAAGGGCTTATGAACAAGGAAGGCTTTAGGTGGACTGCAAAGCTCATATTTTAGTTGGTCAAGTTTTAATTAAGCACCTAAGATTAATGGTGTTTCGGCTTCCCAAACCAAACCCAACTTAAGGTTAAACCCACATATAACTAACCAAACCACAGTTAACCACCACTGTGATCCTCCAACCAACTAACCATGTGAGGGTCCAGGCCGCTCTTGACCGTGAGCACGGCTGTTATAACAGTTTTACACTCTGCAGAGGTTGTACACTTTCACCATGAGTCGTGATACCTTTTAGCTGAGGTTGCAAGCCTCCACACATTTCCAAGATGTGAGTGCCGGGGTACACTACGAGGCCGTGACTAGGTTCACCAGCGCGCATTAATCCACTCAGGGTTCGGGTACCCATCATTGTGCCGTGCTTGAATCCACCCCAGCCCCAACAGCTTAACGCAGACCACTGGATTTCCCGATTTCCCCTAGTCACATAGCCAAGACCATTGCCCATCTAGTTCTCATGGTTGTACTGTGTCCTGGGTGGTCGCTCCACAGATCAATCCTTATTTAACCTTGGCTCAGGCAACATAATATTTTATTTAATTTTATAAAACATGATCATCGTGAAACTACACTTGTAACAATAGCCCACGCAAAAAGAGGACCATCGCAACAAGAACGGACTAAAACGGAGCTAGGACGCAAAAGCTACGAGGTAAAACATGATTTAACTATTTTCTGGAATTTTATTAACACCTAAAAGGATTTTATTTAAGCTAAAACTAATTTTTATAGCATTGTCAAGGATTATAATTTTTTTTTCAAAATAAAATAAACTAAGTTTGACATCATATATAAAATTATGACATCAACAAGGCATTTATAGAAGGTTTAAATAGTTTTCTATATTTTTATTAATTCACAAGGGCTACAATATAATATTCAGAAAGTTTCAAGGTCTAATATGTGAAATATACAAGGTTCAGTAAACAAAAGTTGTAAAACAGTGAAAATACAAGGGTTTATATGCTATTTACACTGTCTAGGGGCCTATACACAATTATCTGTAGCTAACAGGGGCTAGCATGAAAGTTTCCTAAGATTCAGTGCACAGTACGTGTGAAAAGCTAGTTCCTCAGGGGCTCTTTAGCAAAACAGCCAGGTGCAGCAGGTTTGACTTGGGTTGACCGGTACCTGGGGCTTCTAATCTGGCCGTTGGATCGCGGATCGACGGCCTACAGTACGCCGCCCGGCTGGGGGACGCCGGCGGCCGCGGGAACTGCAGCGCCGCCACTCCGTCGGCCGGCGATCGCCGGAGATGGCTCGATCTCTCGCTACAGGGCACCATTTCGAGAACGGTTTGGTCCTGGAGCGAGAGGAGGAGACGGCGAACCTCGTATGGGTGATCAAGTCGTCGATTTCGCGGCGTAGGCGGCTGTCCACGACGCGGGGCGGATGGCGGCCACGGGCGCTCGTGGGGGTCGCTGGTGGGACCGCTTCTTCGCGCGTCTTGGCGTCCGGGTGGCCTCCTAGAGCTCCTGCGCGAGTGAGGGAAGCAGAGAGGGAGTGAGAGAGGGTCCCTAGGCGGAGATCGAGGCCGGCGGAGCGGCTCACCGTGGCGGCGATGGGCGGGGTTTCCAGAGGCGGCGATGGTGCGGCGGCAGTGGGGTTGGGCAGCGTGGCTAAAGGGCTGGTAGGTGTCCGTGCCCCTGCGCTTTATAGAGAGGGGAGAGCTCGGGAGGGGAGGGGACGGCTCGGCAGCGATTAAGGGGGTGACCGGCCATTGATGGCCTTCAATTGCCATCGATGGGCTTGAAGAGGGAGGGGAAACGGGTGGGGAGTAAAGGGAGGCGGAGGAGTTGGCGGGTGGGGCCGGGCAGGCGCGCTTGCGGGTGCAGGCAAGCAGAGCGGCGGCGACGCAACGGCGGCAGCGCGTCGGGCGTCAAGGGAAGCAGAGGAGGGAAAGGGGGCAGGAAGAGGCTGGCGTGTGGGGCCAGGGCGTCGACGGGTGAAGGGAGGCGGCTTCCGCGTGTGCGGGATGGTGTTGGGCCGGCGGCACAGTAGGTGGAGGTGGGAGGGGTTTCAGGCTGGGGTGGGTTGGGCCGGCTGCGGGAGTAGAGAGACAGGGGCTTTGGGCGAGCTACTGTGTGGGCTCGGGTGGGAGTGCTGTGTGGGCCAAAATGGCCTGGTTTGAAGACTTATTAGAGAAATAGAGGAGGAAAGAAATTGGGGAAAGCCCTAAAATAATATTTGGCCCTTAGATAATATTAATTCCAGAAATATTTAGTCCTTAATCCTAAACACACCTCGCTCGAAAACTATTCGGATTTTATAAATGTTTTTGAAACTCACAATTTTGCAAACAACAAAAACAATCCAAGAGCATGCATATATTAATTGAATTTCAATTTAGAAAATATTGTTTTACTTTAAATAATTGTGCACACTCTACTTAATTCTAACAATTGTTTTTAGAAAAATTTTAAACACCTAGTAAATTCAAACTAGGGTGTTACAGCTTGTGCTTGTTGCGGTTGAAATCACACCTGTTGTTGTTGTTACGGCGCTCGGGACTACTCTTGTCTTGGTTGTTGCCACCATTGGAGTTGTTGTCCTTGCTCTTGTCGAATCGCTCGCGTTCTCGATCGTCTTGATCTGCCCAATCTGCATCCATGCTCCTGAGTTCCGCAATGGTTTCTGGGCGTCGTCTTCCAAACTCGCGATGCAATTCACGAGCCCGTAGACTGTTGTGAAAACAGTCGATGATCTCTCTGTCTGACACGTCTACGATCATGGCTCGTTTCTCGAAGAATCTCTTGATGTATTTGCGCAGGGTTTCGCCTTTCTCCTGCTTGCAAGATGTTAATTCAAATCGGGTTCCGGGCCGTGCCCAGGTTCCCTGAAAGTTAGCAGTGAACTTGCGTGTGAGTTGTTCCCAGGTGTCGATGGATCCAGGGCGGAGGCCCTCGAGCCATGTCAGTGGAGCGGTATCCATCATGATTGGGAAGTATCTGACTTTGCCGTCGTTGCTGCCGCCCGCCATGGTGATTGCCGTCGAGTAGACTTGCAACCATTGTTCTGGGTCTTGTTTGCCTGTGAACTTCTCTATTCCAGTCATCTTGAACTTCTGAGGCAACAGGACCTTCTTGATGCGGCTGGAGAAAGCTGGAAATCCATCATATTTTTCGGATGGAGATTGTTGTCTTCTTCCGCGGTAGATGTCGTCCTCGTCATCGCTTCGGTGGTTCGAGTGGTGGCTTGGGGAACCACTCGGTTCGGGGTCTTGACGACCTCGGCTGCCTTGATAGTTGCGGTCACGACCACGTGGGGGGCGATCGCCATGGCCATCGTCGCCCGAGGGGTCATTTTCTGGCTGATTGTCTCTGCCACGGCCGTGTGATCGACGATCTCGATCACGATTGGTGTCGCGTGGCGGGTTCTGTTCCCGGTTATGCGAAGGCTGCTCTTGATTAGCTGGGATTGGGCCGTAGAGTTGTTCAAATTCAGCTCGTCAATGAATCTCAGAAGCTATGCGATTGGCTCTGCTGGCGTCGATTTAGGAACGGGCATCTCGGTTGGCGTTGATCGTGTTACGGAGATCGCCGGCCGCAGGGTTGGTTTTGTTTCCTCCTTGGGGAGCCGGTGCAGTGCCTCGGATCACGATTTGCCCTGCGTTTCCTTGTGGGGCACGGCTTGGGTGAGGGGATGATACAAAGCGGCTGCCTTGAGTTCTTTGGTCCGGAGTCCTCTGGACCATCCCTGGCCCACCTTCGGGTTGGGGCTTGGCCGCGGCTAGCCAGGTGAGTACTTGTTGTAGCTGCAGTGTGCTAGGCATAGCTTTGACAATTTCAGCAGCCACGGTCAGATTGGTTGGTGCGTCGGGTAGAACGGGTTGATCCCCGACCATTTGGAAGTCATTATCGAGGTTTCGTTTAGCGGCGGCGCGCCTAGCTGCATTGACGCGCCTTTGCCTGTGCTTCACGTTCCTCGATCGCCGAGCCGTCCTCTGTTGATCAGTCTCATTGGGTACAATCGGCTCTTCATCGTAGATATCGTCCATAAGCTCTCGCTCATATTGATCTCCTTGTCCTGGTGCGCCTGCCATGTAAACTTGCCTGCTTGGATCGCGTAGTTGTAGGCTCAAAGCACCAGAGAAGTTATCCCCCGTTGAGTCGGAAGAAGAGGTGATCGAAACGGTCTTGCCGTCTTGATAGGGCAGATCCTTCACTATTGCGGCACTTAGTCTCGACTCGTTGCCCCAACAGGAATCAACAGGGATCACGCCTAGCCAGTGAACAAGGAGTCCTCCTAGCGAGTTGGTCACGACAAGTCCTGAGGGGAGCCGAACGAGTGGTTGCTCGAGGGTAACGTCAGACTTGTAGTAAGTGCTGCAGTTAAATCGTGCAACGTTGTATGGGGAGTTGCTTAGTAAGAGCGTGAAATCGTCTTCGTCTTCGTCCTCTGATGGTCCAGAGACCAACTCAGCATCCTTACAATGATTCACGATCTGGCTAGGCGATAAGCTTGTATTGTCGGCCTGCTTCGCGATGTACATCTGTTGATATACAGCCGCAGAGTTGGAGAGGCCGAACGGGAATCGATCTGGGTGGTTTTCCGATGGCATAGCCAGCTCGGAATCCCTGACTCTTTCCATGTTTGGAACAGAGTTGTACCCAGTCTTGACTTGGAGAGTCCCGTTCGAAGTTCGAGTCGTTGTCGAAGTCGAACTTGGTGTCGAAGTAGGGGTTGATGAACTCGTCGAGATCTGATTCTCGGCGAGGTCTTGACGCGGCTCCAGTGGAGACGCCGGCATCGAGTAGGGCCCCGGTCGATCTGCTAGGAACGACTCGAAACCGAGCATGCCATCAGAGACGAAGGTCCATGAGCCGATGACGAACGTCACGCCTTCCTCGATGCCGCTTGCTCTAAAAGTTGATCCCATCGCGCCTAATGTCGAGCTTCGGCGAGAGAGCCCCACGGTGGGCGCCAAGTGTCGACGAATTATGTCGAGCACGTCTAACTAGGGATACCCCAGGGAGTAGATTTGTGTGGGTCTCGCCGAGTTCTAGGAACGAAAGTACACGAACAACACAATTTAGACAGGTCCGGGCCACGAATAGCGTAATACCCTACGTCCTGTGTGCTTGAATGTATTGCACGTGTGGTTGTCTGATGTTTTGAGGGGGTCCCTGCCCCGCCTTATATAGTCCGGGAGGCAGGGTTACAAGTCGGTTTGTACAGTCCTAGTCGTAAACAACATGGATAAGTACAACAGAGTACTTTGGGGAGTTTCCTATTAGTACACGACTAGTTATTCCAATCTACTACGCCGTCTTGCAGCATAGCCGACTGGTTTGGAGTAGTCGGAACAGACTCTCTCTGTCGAGTAGTTTAATCCTCTGGATAAGTGGCCCTAGGGATCCTGGTCCCACAATCCAGGTGTGACAGATTGGTATCAGAGCCGTGCTGACTGTAGGACCGCAGCCTAGATAGTACTGGTCATCCGTTAAGGTTCATTTTGACATATAACCCTTGCCTTCTCAATCCTTGAGATTTTGATTCATAAAAAGTGCTATCCTTGAGCATTTTCCCCTCCTTGACAATTTCCCTTTGGTCATCATATCCTTGGATGTTTTACCCTCTCCTTGATAATTTACTTCTTACCATTGACTTCTGATTACTTACCTCCACCTTGGATTGATAAATTGCTGATCTTCAATTCTTGTTCATTTAACTCTTTGCTTATTGACTCTACCTTGGTCATTCACCCCCTCCTTGAAGTATATATTACTACTGCGAGTATCCTTGTTTACTCAGTCGTTCCTTGACACTATTTCACTCCTCCTTGTTCATCAAGTATTATCACTTTGGGTTCTTTCCTTGACTCTTGACCTCAAAGTGTCTTTTCTACTCCTCCTTTATTCTAAAACACTTAGATTGGCTGTATCATTTCGATGCATTCCCCAAGTCACTTGAAGAATGAAGGTACTAGTCTACATCAATAGGTTCAAGCTTGAGCGATTTCAAAATACAAGACGACGTCGAACCCACTGCCACTACATCAAGAAGTTATAGTCAAGTTGAAGGATGCCTATATCAAGAAAGTAGAGGAATTGTCCATATCTAGGAGGATTCCCTAAACCTGTGTTGACAACATTTAGAATCGCTCTTGTGCTTGTGTTGTTAGCTTTGGTTGAGTGTGCTTGTAATGCATATCCTTATGCCCTTGATTGATTTGGTTCTTTGTAATGATTGTTGGTGTATTGTGGTCCTTCTACTCACAATGACATCAGTTGCTTAGCTGGGTTTCTTCTTTTGTACCTTCCACATCCTTGTTATCTTTCTGTCTTTTCTTCCTAATCAAATGGAGCATCTCAGAAGAGGAAGTTGAAGGCAACAGCAACATCAATGATAAGCATCGACAAACATCAACACATGAAACAAGTCGAAGTAACGAGGGACCTACTCAAGTTTCTTCGCCACCGTACTGCTTGCTATCTTCCCAACTACTCCTTTCCAAAGACGACCCCAGTAACAACAAAGATGAAGATCGAGGATTCTACACTGTTCTACGAAAGGGGATGAATATCTACCTGCCTTGCAACAACAATCTTGTTTTGTTTCTTCTCCGTGCTTCTCCTCTCTCTTAGAATCTCGGGACGAGATTCCTGTTAAGGGGGGTAGTTTGTCACACCACAAAATTTTTGGATTTTGGGATGTGATTTGTTAGCATAATTAATACAATGATTTTCTGTAATTTTTAAAATTTTCTAAGATTTATATAATTAACAGGGAATTTAGTATAGGAAAATTTTGTTTTCCAAATTAAATTAAAACGATGTAGGTTTGTAACACCCTAAAAATGTATTTCTTAAATTTAGTAATTAAATTACTTTTTATTGAAAGTGCTCATAATCAATTTAGGGAAAGCAAAACTATTTTCTGAGAATTTAAAATCAAACATAAGGTTAGAAACATTTATGTTGCATTCATGCTGGCTGCATTGAGTTTTGTTTGTGTGTGGTTCAAATTAGATTTAAATTCATGTTTGAATCGCGTCGGTTCGAGCCATACAAAAGTTTATTAGGTAAGAGTTCAATTTTGCCCCATAAACTCTCTCACTTGGCCTGTTCTTCTCCTCCTTTCTTTCCTTCCCAACCCAGCCGGCCCAGCTTCTTCTTTTTCTCCCGCAAGCCTAGCTCGCCAGCCGCCAGCCGCTCGGCCCAACCTGCCGCACGCCAGCCCCAGCCCAACTTGGCCCAGCCTACAGCCGCTCCCGTCGTCTCTCCCCTCTCACTGCCCCGCCGGGCCCGCACGTCAGCGCCCCCTTTCCGCGAGCCTACAAAGCCCCGTGCTGCTGCCGCCCTCGCTCTCCTCCCTGCTTGCGCCACCGGAGCCCGAGCTTCGCCGCCGGAGTCCGCCCGGCCGATCCGCCGCACCCCGGCGCCAATGGAGCAAGCCATCGCCGTCGTGACCTTCGCCACGACGAGGCGAACGCCCGCTGATGGCTGTCGTCCTCCTCCGGCCGCCGGAGAGGCCCCGCCCGTGGAGACCGAGCCACCGCCGTTCCCAAGCTCGAGCCACCGCCATCGATCTGCCACGCCAACGCCTCTCCATCCCGCCTGACCCCGCCGCAAGCTTCGCATTTCGGTAAGGAGTCTCCCTAGCCTCTTCTCGTCCGTCTCCGCGTCCCGTAGCACTATCGTACACCCTCGCCGGAGTTCTACCTCCGCCATTCATCGTCGTGGACCGCCGTCGTCGCCCAGACCTCGACGTGGACCCCTGGGTCGCATTCGCCGCATCACCACTATCCCGTAGGACCCATCCTAGCAAGAAACCGAGCCCCGTAGCTAGGTCAAACCTGTGCATACAGGTCAGCGTTGGCCAGTTTGCTAAAGAGCCCCTGCACTTTACGGAAATCAACCGGCCGTCCACTCCTAGTCAAAAATAATTAGAAACAGGTCCCTGCCATTTTGAAAAACCCACTGACGTTTCCTGTTTTCGCAGCCCCAAGCCCGGCCCTGAACATTTTGCGCGTTAACCCTCGGGTTTTAATGCGTAATTATGTTTTAGCCCCTGAGTTTTTGCGTATAGATCCCTGCAATCTTGTTTAGCCCATAAAACCCGCGTTTTAACTCCGTTTTAATCCATTTTTGTTGTGTTAGATTCATATCAACATAAACTACACGTTAGTGCTGTCAATTGCCATGATTTATGTTTCTAAAATTTTATTTAATATTAAGTTGATTAAATGCTACCTAAATGTGTTTTCTTAATTGAAATCTAATTAGGTTTTATACTCCGATTTTTCATACTAATGTTAACATGATTAATATTTATGTAATTAGTTTTCTGAATAAAATATAGTTAAGTCTCATCTCGGTCCTTGTAAAGTGAAATTAATTTGATTAATGTTTACTTAACTAGCTTTTTCTAATTAAAAGCAATTTAGAGTCAAACTCCGGGTTTTCATAAATAGATGTTAACATTGATTAATATTAACATAAACGTGTTCTTGATTATAATATTGATTTATGCAACACGGTTCATAAGGTTATTCGATTAGTTGCTCTCACATGTTTTATTTCAAGTTAACATTTAAATTGGCATAATCTATACATAAACAATTATAAATAAAATGTGATTAAGATTTACCCCGGTTTTACAAATTGAAACAGAATTTACTTTAAATAATCTTTACTGATGATTTTCTTTAGTTAAAACCAATCAAGCTTATAGTTGTATCATTTAATAATACAAAACTTTTGATAGTTGTATCTT
Source organism: Echinochloa crus-galli (assembly GCA_900205405.1). Taxonomy (NCBI): domain Eukaryota; kingdom Viridiplantae; phylum Streptophyta; class Magnoliopsida; order Poales; family Poaceae; genus Echinochloa; species Echinochloa crus-galli. The sequence continues at coordinate 67,191 of OAMR01000971.1, forward strand.
TTCAACCGTTGCCCCATTTTCAGCGATTCTTGTGCTCCTGTGACCATAGAATCAAGCCCTATCCTTTAGCGCGCTCTTTTAAAGCTTTTCCTTTGATTGGTGTACTGTTCTTAGTGTATATTGTTTGCTTGTATGATTGTGCCGATGATTGCCGCGAGTAGAGGAACGTCATCGAGCGAAGGAACACACTTCAAGTGCTGTCAAGTTTGAAGATCACATGGATCAGGGAGCTAGGGCGTACGCTTCGTGCTTGGCCCTAGTGTCTCTCCGTAAGGACTGGTTCTGAAAGCGGCAACCCAGGAGCCTGTCGCCACTGCTAGAACTATAATGGCTCTGGTCTTGGACAAGTAGCTTGTACGGCTCTAAATTAACAGTAGTTACCGATGGGGCCGACGACGTTATGAGAAGCATGGGTGAGAGTATGGTTTGATCCACCGAGGATGGATGTTTCGTCGGCTATGTCTCGTTAGACACAGTCCCATGTTGAGAGCGCTCATGTGTTGGGAGATCTGCACGTTGCGCTCTTTATTTTTGTTGTTGCATGTGTTGTCGTGCTCTGGATGCCATTGACCCTCCTATGGGAGCGCCTTGGGAGTCAGTCGATCTCGGTGCCTTGGATCATGCTGCCTAGGTTGTACCATAACGGCTACTGTTGGTTTATGGTGTCTTGTGAAAAGCCTCGTAGCGTCCCTATGAAGTCACACCTTGGTAGTGTTGACGTGCGTGGTTGGGTTTAAAGTTCCATGAACTTTTACGCGACTGGTGGGTAAAGGGTGAACCCTCTGCAGAGTGTACAATCTATCATGATAGCCTTGCTCAGGGTCACGAGCGGCCTGGATCCTTTTGGATTAGAATCTGATGGTATTTATTGTTGTTTAATGCTACTTCTACTATGTTAATTGGGTTTACAACTGGGATTCATTAAATTGTAGTATCTTGGATAATTGTTAGAATGGATCAATTAAAATTGCTAATGCAGTTCAAACGTGTCTAGCCTTACTTTTGAGCCTTCATACACCGTGTTATACTTGCTAAGTAAGACATTTACTTATGCTTGCCATTATTCAACAAAAACCCGGACAGGTAATAGATGGAATGAATGAGACTGCTGCTACTGAATTCCCTGAAGATCTGCCTTACTACTAAGCTGTGGTCAACCAGTCGGTGTCCCTGTGGACTACGGCTCCGCTAGTTGAGAGTTAATAATTAGACTTCCGCTGTGTTTTGTTTAGGTAAACTCTGATGTAAAACTATCTTATTCGAGCATATGCACTCTGATTTCCATATTTGTAAGTTATATGTGTTCTGTGGACATCCTGGGCACACATATGGTAGCATTCGGGTTTCTGTGTAAATCCGGGTGTGACAGCCATCAATCTCACAACCACATCGGGCTCGTCCTGCCTCAACAGGTTCCCGCAATAATCATCCACCAGCACCTTTCACTCACTAGTCGACTTGGTGAGCTCCCTTCCCACCTTGTCTCAACAGCAAACGTTGGTCCCACCTCTCATAACCCAAATCAAGGATAAAGTAAGAAAGCAGAATCCCATGCTAATCTCCATCGATCCAGATGCGGTCGTCCATAACCGTGGACACGGCTATACGTATAGTTTTCACTCTGTAGAGGTTGCACTCCAGGAACCACCCAGGCTGCAGACGGTAGCTAGCCGTCTTGAGACACAGCCCACAGCAAAGACCCTAAGGAGTAACTGTACCATCCTACTTCCCTGGGCTCGGGAAACATCTGCACGCTAACATCTACCCCAGGGATGTGAAACCTTCCCACCGGGGCCAGTCGGGGGCAGTGGTAAATCAGGGAGAGTACGCCGCAACGAGTCCCCCTTACACATATCAAACTCGATCCTCCTACAGTGCTGGTACCGCACTTAGTAGGCTTGCTGGAACCCTCCCCATACTGGGTAGATGGTGAGCACTGTAATCCACGTCTTAAAGGTGACTTTGAACCGGGTTCTTAATTGTCGGCAAGGCGAGTATCAGCGTCAAAGCGATCCGCCGCAACGGTCCGCAATCGGCACCCATTACAGGTATTGCCGCCCAAACTCCTCAAATCCATCAATCTCAAGTAATCCATAAATGTACCCGCAACAGGTACTCCATAAGAACTGTCCGAGTGCAGTTCCCAAGCACCCCGACCAAATGACCGGGTTGTTATCACTCGCCTCCACCGCCTAGCTGCACTACTCCTCCCAAGCCACCCAACTCACACCAAGAAGTTCAATGACAACCATCCCAACACATGCAAGCATAGCATTCTCATCAAGTGGATAATAGGTAGCAAGGAATCAAGGTAGATAAATGGCAGTGCAGGCATATCATCATCATGCGAATAAAGTAAAGCGCTAGCATACTAGTTGCATGTCTAATAGGTATTTCAGAGAATGGTTGGGCATGAACTTGGGACTTTTTGCTCTTCCTCTTCGTTGAGGTAGTTGGAGTAGTAGACGTCCTCCTCTTGATTCTCCGGTCCTCCTAAGTTCGCAGAAATAAAATAAAGACAGGATCTACTAGCAAAGAAACACCAAAACAGTGAAGCAAGAAGACTCAAACAACACCAAACTCTACACTAACGCGTAGGTCATGATTTTAGAAAAATATAGAAACTGGTTTCATATTTTTCTGAGCTACGGTTGATTTATTATGAATTTTTCAAAGTTTAAATCATTTTCTGAAAACAATAAATAATTCCAAAAAAGAAAAACAAACAGAAAAATCAGCTTGCTGACGTCAGCATGACGTCATGCTGAGGTCATCAGTGGGGTCAGCCTAGGACAATCCTTGCTACCTAAACACACCTTTACACTATTTACTGCATGTGCATGTGTCTAAATTGTTACCCTTTTAAGGTTGTACCTAGCTTTGTTTATCCTATACCTTGATTACCTTGGGTTATTGCATTTGGGTAGAACTTTGCTAGGCGCAGCTACTGTCACCTTTGTTTAACTGTTAATCTTGACTTAATGGTTCACTTCAATGTTAATGGTAAAACTTGCTTTTTAGCAACATGGATCAGGGAGCTAGGGCGTACGCTTCGTGCTTGGCCCTAGTGTCTCTCCGTAAGGACTGGTTCTTAAAGCGGCAACCCAGGAACATGTCGCCACCGCTGGAACTATAATGGCTCTGGTCTTGGACAAGTAACATGTACGGCTCTTGCTTGACAGTAGTTACTGTCACACCCGGCCCAGTTTGTATGGCCCGGTAGTGGCCCATTAGTGCGGGATGCACATGTTTAGTGCCACATTGCTAGTTGAGCAAGGGTGGAGGCAACTTATAAGCCTTTGTCTTCCAGCCATAGCACCTTCGGGTTAACCCTTTTACACGAAGCGAGGACGAAAGTGTAAGCAGGGTGCTATGTGTACGCGTGCGCGCCCCTCGGAAGGGCTGTGCGGGGCGGCTCGTGGAGAGCAGGGTGTTACAAATGGTATGAGAGCCGACCCTCACGGTTGCGCGTACGGGACAGTGTGCGGGCATAGGGCGCATGGCGCGTATGGCCCGAGTAGGGAATACGGCATGGACTATGGCGCCGGCACTGGACGTACGGTAGTGCGCTAAGGGGGAACGTTCCTGTACATTTGCCCGGGTGGGTGAGTTGCGCCGACGAGGACGTCGGGTTCTTTGAGGGGGGGTGTATGTCACACCCGGCCCAGTTTGCATGGCCCGGTAGTGGCCCATTAGTGCGGGATGCACATGTTTAGTGCCACATTGCTAGTTGAGCAAGGGTGGAGGCAACTTATAAGCCTTTGTCTTCCAGCCATAGCACCTTCGGGTTAACCCTTTTACACGAAGCGAGGACGAAAGTGTAAGCAGGGTGCTATGTGTACGCGTGCGCGCCCCTCGGAAGGGCTGTGCGGGGCGGCTTTGGAGGGCGGGGTGTTACAAATGGTATCAGAGCCGACCCTCGCGGTTGCGCGTACGGGTCAGTGTGCGGGCATAGGGCGCATGGCGCGTATGGCCCGGGTAGGGCATACGGCATGGACTATGGCGCCGGCACTGGACGTACGGTCGTGCGCCAAGGGGGAATGTTCCTGGACATTTGCCCGCTGTTGATATTCATTATCGCGCTTGGACGCCATTGACCCCCTCGTGTTGCTACATGAGCGTCAGTCAATCTTGGTGCCTTGGGTCATGCTGCCTAGGTTGTACCATAACGGCTACTATTTTGTTAGGGTGTCTTGTGAAAAGCCTCGTAACGTCCCTATGCAGTCACACCTCGGAAATGTTGATGTGCGTGGTTGGGTGCAAAGTTCCTAACTAGTCGGTGTCCCCGTGGGTTATGGTTTTCGGCTTCGTTTTCGTTTAGAGAGAGTTAATAATGAGACTTCCGCTGTGTTATTCAATTATTTGAGACTAACTCTGATGTAAAACCATTTTATTCGAGCATATGTACTCTGTTTATCATATTTGTTAACTATATGTGTTCTGTGGACTTCCTGGGCACACATATGGTAGCATTCGGGTTTCTGTGTAAATCCGGGTGTGACATCTCAGGACTGACTCTTGCTCCCAAGTTGCTTCTCTCTCGGTGTGGTTACTCCACTGAACTTTGCAAAACAGAATGGATGTGCTCCTTGTCTCTTTAACTGCTCTGTCCAAGATCTTCTCTGGATACTCCAGGTACTCAAGTGTGTCTTGCAAATCCAAAGCTTCTGTCCTGACTTCCTGCTCTGGCACTCTCAAGCACTGTCTCAATTGTGATACGTGGAACACTGGGTGTACTCCCGCTAGGTCTTCTGGTAGCTCTAGCCTATAGGCTAGCTTGCCTATTCTTTGCAGTATCTTGTAGGGTCCCACAAATCTAGGGGCTAGTTTCCCTTTAACATGGAACCTCTTGGTGCCTCTGAGCGGTGACACTTTCAGGTAGACGAAGTCTCCTTCTTTGAACTCGAGGTCTCTCCTTCTCTTATCTGCATAGCTTTTCTGCCTGCTTTGGGCAATCTTCAAGTTTTCTCTGATCTTGACCACATTTTCTTCTGCTTCCACAATTTAGTCAGGGCCAAAGAATGTTCTTTCTCCCACCTCAGACCACATCAGAGGTGTTCTGCATTTCCTTCCGTACAAGGCTTCGAATGGAGACATTTTCAGACTAGCCTGGAAGCTGTTGTTGTACGAGAACTTAGCATAGTACAGACTCTTCTCCCAGTCCTTGCTGTATGTCAGCACACATGCCCTCAACAGGCCTTCTAGTATCTGGTTCACTCTTTCTTTTTAACCATCTATTTGTGGGTGAAAGGCAGTGCTATACTCTAGAGTGATTCCAATTGTCTTATGCAAGCTTTTCCAGAACTGAGCTGTGAACTGAGGCCCTCTATCTGAGACAATACTCCTTGGTGCCCCGTGTAACTTGAGAATGTTATCCACATATAGCTCTGCTAGCTTCTCCCCTGCATATTTGTCCTTGATTGGTATGAAATGGGCGACTTTTGTCAGTCGGTCCACTATCACCCAAATTACATTATTTCCTTTCTGTGTGGTTGGTAAACCAACTATGAAGTCCATACTGATATCCTCCCACTTCCACTCTGGGATTTCTAGCGGTTTCAATAGTCCTGCTGGCCTTTGGTGTTCTGCCTTGATTCTTCGACATGAATCACACTTAGCAACATACTCAGCTATGTCTTCTCGCATCTTTTTCCACCAAAACCGATCTTTAAGGTCTTGATACATCTTGGTGCATCCTGGGTGAATTGAATACTTGGAGTTGTGGGCTTCTGCCAATATGGTCTTTCGGATGTCATCATCTTGTGGCACACAAATGCGTTTCTTAAGCCATACTGTTCCTTGAGCATCAACACGGAAGTCTGGTGCTACACCACGCTGTATATCCTGAATCAGCTCTTGAATTTCTGGGCAGCTTTTCTGAGCATTCTTGATGCGTTCTTCCAGGTTGTATTTCACTCTCAACTCCTTTGGATAGCCTTCTTCTACAACCTCAAGTCTGAGCATGTTCAGTTCTCTTATTAACTCCGGCTGTCTCTCCACCATCATCAAGTTGTTGCAATAGCTTTTACGGCTCAAGGCATCTGCTACTACATTGGAATTCCCTGGGTGGTAGTGTATCTCCAGATCGTAGTCCTTGATCAGTTCCAACCACCTTCGCTGCCTCATGTTTAGCTCTGTTTGTGTGAAGAAGTACTTCAGACTCTTGTGATCAGTGTAGATATCACACTTGTTGCCAATCAGATAGTGTCTCCAGATCTTTAAGGCATGTACCACTGCTGCTAGTTCTAAGTCGTGGGTGGGGTAGTTTTCTTTGTGCTTCCTCAACTGCCTAGAAGCATATGCAACCACTTTGCCTTCTTGCATGAGTACACATCCTAGACCTTGTCTTGAAGCATCACAGTATACCACAAAGTCTTTCCGATATCTGGCAGAGTCAACACTGGGGTGGTGGTCAGCTTATGTTTGAGCTCTTGGAAGCTTTCTTCACACTTGTCTGTCCACTCGAAAGGTACATTGTTCTTGAGCAACTCTGTCATCGGCTTGGCAATCTTGGAGAAGTTCTCAATGAATCTTCTGTAGTAGCCTGCCAAACCCAAGAAGCTTCAAATTTCTATGACACTCTTTGGTTGCTGCCACTCGGAGACTGCCTCAATCTTTTCAGGGTCCACTGCTACGCCCTCAGCTGTCAACACGTGGCCCAAAAGGCAACTTTCTCCAACCAAAACTCGCACTTGCTGAACTTCCCAAAGAGTTTGTGTTGTCTCAGCTTCTCTAGAACTTCTCTAGCACTATGCGCAGATGTTCTTCGTGCTCTTCTGCTATTTCTGAGTAGATCAGGATGTCATCAATGAACACCATGACAAACTTGTCCAGTTCCTCCATGAATACTTTGTTCATCATGTTCATGAAGTATGCAGGTGCATTTGTTAGCCCAAATGACACTACAATGAACTTGTACTGCCCATATCGAGTCACAAAAGCTGTCTTAGGGATGTCTCCTTCTCTAATCTTCATTTGGTGGTACCCCGATCTTAGGTCAATCTTGCTGAAGTACTTGGCTTTCTTCAGTTGATCTAGCAAATCATCGATCCGGGGTAGCGGATACTTGTTCTTGATCTTGATAGTTACTGCGTTTAGAGATTGATAGTCTACGCACATGCGCATAGAACCATCCTTCTTCTTCACGAACAGTATTAGTGATCCCCATGGGGACGCGCTGGGTCTGATCACTCCACTGTCCAGCATATCCTTCAATTGCTTCTTCAATTCCTCGAGTTCTTCTACATACATTCTGTACGGTCTTTTGGCAATTGGCCCTGTGCCTGGTTGCAACTCGATTATGAACTCCACGTCACGGTCAGGTGGTAAGCCTGGTAGTTCTTCTGGGAAAACATCTGGGTACTCACAGACTACTAGCACTTCCTCAATGGTCTTTTCCTTGATACTGTACACAAATTTCTCAAGGAAGGCTTCTTGGATCCTTGTTTTGCTCTTTGCGGCTTAACTGACACCTTTAGACCACTCGGGTGTGTCAGCACTACTGACCTGGGGGAACAGCAGATCACTCTCCCATGCGCTGTCAACCAATCCATAGCAAGGATCACGTCTATGCCATCTGACTTCAGCACCGTCAGGTCTGCAGATAATCCGAGTCCTCCTAGTTCAATGCCAACTGCTGGGTACACTTGGGTGCATCTGAGCTCTCGTAGTGGTGAGGTTGTGATTACGGGTCTAGCTCTAGGCTCTGCGTAGAGTGACTGTTTCGCAGCAAACTTCGACGAAACAAAAGATCCAGTCGCACCAGAATCAAATAGTATCGAAGCTTTAGTGCCATTTACCAAGAACTCTCCGAGTACTACGTTAGGAGCATCCTCGACGTCCTTCTCGGTCAGGTGGTTAAGTCGGCCTCTGATGGCTGTAGGTTGTGGCTTGTTCTTATTGCCTGTTGGTGCTTTAGTAGAGGTCTGCTTGTTCTTTCTGTCTAGGCACTCAAACGACTTGTGACCTGGTTTTCCGCAACCAAAGCAAACAAGGGGTGTCTCGTCACCAAGTTCTGGTGTGTGGTTCTGTTTCTGGTCTGAACTTTCCTGAACAGGGTAGTTGCTGGTCTTGTTCTCAAAGCGGTTGTTGTCACCAGTCTTGTTCTCTGTGTTTAGGATTGCACTTTTGACAATTCCTATTCCTCGTTGGCTTAAGCTCTACTGGAATCCTCTACGAAGCATGTTGCTCTGGCCACTCCTCGGTATTTGACTCAACCTGAGGTTGTGCTGTTGCTCGGCCTTCCTTTTCTTGGCTCTCCAGGTGTCTTCTAAGTCAACTCTTTCTTTTTCCACTGCTATGGCTCTGTCAATCATCTCTCGAAGTGAGCTATGACTGCTGGAAGCGAGTGCCATTCTAAGTCCCCTGTGTAAGCCTCTTTGAAACCAGAATTGTTTCTTCTTTTCAGTGGTGACTTCTTCCGGGGCATACCTCGACATCTTAGCAAAGTGTCGGGCATACTCTGCTACTGACATGCTTCCTTGCTTCATGGTTCTGAACTCCATTGCTTTGTCTGCCTTGACTTGTTCAGGAATGTGGTATTCTTTGAACGCTTCGCAGAACTCCAGCCAAGTGATTTGTGCTAGGTTCTCGTGAGAGTCACAGTAGCTCTCCCACCAAGCTTTAGCTGCTCCTTCAAGCTGGTGTGCCTCTAGGGCTACACATTCTTCATCTGTGTAATCTGTCAGATCTAGCTTGGCCTTAATAGTTCTGAGCCAATCGTGAGCATCTAGTGGCTCGTCTGAGTAGTCAAACGTGGGTGCCTTCAACCTAATGAACCTTTCAATCTTCATCTGAAGGTCTTCCTCACGGTGGCCCTGTTGGTTCTGGTTCAGATCTCCCTGGAGCTATTGTATTGCCTGTGCCATTTGTGTATTGGCCTGAGCCATTTGTTGCATCAGCTGAGTCTGAACAATCATCACTTCTTCTAGGTTGGGCGGCGCGTTAGGCTGTGGCGCATTTCTGCCCCCAAGCTGGTTGTGCTGAGGTTCTACTGCCTGTTCTTCCATTGCAACTTCCTCTACTTCACCTCTTGATGTGTTTATCTCGGGCTGGAGCACGCCAGTCGCGCGTCCTCGGCCCCTGCCTCTGTCTGTGGCGGCTGTTCTCCCGCGTCCTCTACCACGACCTCTGCCTCTGTATGTCATCGTTGTCTCCTCTTGCTCAGGTCCCTCAGAACGGGCTAGCAGTCGGTTCAACCTTCTGGTTGACATTTTCTGAAATTCTCGAAGCAGGTAAGTGGTGGTCAGGTAGGGTTAAAGGCACTGGTAAACTAATTGTAGGAGTTGCACACATGAAAACTTAAACACTAAACTACACTCAAGGTGAAAAGCAAGAAAGCTGCAAGAACAGCCACAAGAACTGAACACTCAATCAAAGCATTACACCTTAGACACTTGTGTTATCTTGAGGCCAACTCCTGGAACCTCAAGGATGGACACATCTACTCGGCTTAAGATCGTGGCTGATCCAGTGGTGGTCATGGATTACACCTACTATGGCACGACAAAGAGCACAAGACTATCATCAGCCATTTGGTTAGAGGTTGTTAGAAGCAAGAGTTAGCAAGGTTAGATGAGGGAGCAATAGCACAAGGTGTGATAAGGAATAGTTCAAGGGATTTCTTGTATAGCAACAGACTTAGTTAGAGCTTCTGAACTAGTTTTCAAGTCTAGGGCTGCGCGCTACGGTCAAGTATGGCTCTGATACCAACTGAAACGAACCGAATTCCCAATTACGGGAATCCGACTCCCTGTACCCTTGTGATAGTCCCAGGAACAACAGCTATCACGTACAGAACTCATTTTAGCGGAAATCACATCCATACATTGATTAGGGTCTTCAAACATGACATAAATACATAGCGATATGGTACAAGCCCACTGGGTTAAACGACAGAAAGGAAACAACTACGCAGCGGATAGCTATAAGCTTCTGGTGCTTTGGGCCTTCACCTCCACAGGCATCCTTGAGCGCAGCGCACAGCCCTCAACTGCATCATCCGTCGCGGTTGATCTTGTACTCGGAGTCTTCTCTTGTGTACCCAAAGACTGTCCCCAAGAAAATGGGACATGTCCACGTCACCAACCATAATATGCAGCAAAGCTTTATAGTGGCCTAAACTAGTAGTAAAATATTCATGGGAATTAAGCTGGGTTTCCTATGCGCAAGCAGCAGCAATAACCAAGTTCATCTCGTCACCAACTCCTTTCCTCACCAGAGAGATCACACTCCCCAAAGCCATCCATCAATCTCACAACCACATCGGGCTCGTCCTGCCTCAACAGGTTCCCGTAATAATCATCCGCCAACACCTTTCACTCACTAGTCGACTTGGTGAGCTCCCTCCCCACCTTGTCTCAACAGCAAACGCTGGTCCAACCTCTCATAACCCAAGTCAAGGATAAGGTCAGAAAGCAGAATCCCATGCTAATCTCCATCGATCCAGATGCGGTCGTCCATAACCGTGGACACGGCTATACGTATAGTTTTCACTCTACAGAGGTTGCGCTCTAGGAACCACCCGGGCTGCAGACGGTAGCTAGCCGTCTTGAGACACAGCGCACATCCTGTAACAACCCTAATTTTCCCATAGGATTGGATGAATGCAAAAATGCGGATTTAAAATTTTTGGTGAATTGTTGTGCATGCAAACCAACATATAAGGTTGCTCTCTATTTGCTCCCTTTGCTATTAGGCAAAATTTAAATTAATTAAAAATAATTTGAAGTGCTAAGGATCAAATAGTGTGATTTAGAGTTCATTTGGTTTTATTGGATTTTTGGTTGGTTTGAATTCAAACTCTAATTGGCCAAACTAATTCAAACCCAATCTAACCTTCACGGGCCGAATCTTCCTTCAGAAGTCCGAAAACCACCCCCGAACTCCTTCCCCGAGTCAACCAACCAAGTCAGCCTAGCCGGCCATCCGGCCCAGCAGCGGCCCAGCAACTCGCCCGCGCAACCCCATCCTTCTTCTGTCACCGACAGGCGGGCCCCGCCTGTCAGCTTTCTCTTCTACCCCGCCCGTCGCGATGGCGACGCGTGTCCGCGGAAGCTCAAGCCCTCCATCTCGCCGTCCGTGCCCGCAAACCCTAGCGCTTAGCCCTGTCAAACCCCACCGCCGGGGAGCCTTCCCCCTTTGAGCCGCCGCTGCCCCACTGGGGTTTTCTGAATCCATGATCCGGGAGAGAAGAGGGGGAAGAAGGAGCAGTGGAGGGAGGAGAAGAGGGAGCTGAGCCAAGGAGGTCGCGAGGAAGGCCGGAGCTGCTTCCCCGTGACGACGCCAAGAGCCGCAGCACCGCCGCCCGTGGAGACGCCAAGCCGAAGCCGGAGCGACGCCATTCGTGGGAGCGCGAGGATCACCGTCGAACCGCGAGTCTTCCCCGAGCTGCTGTGTACACCAACTTGCCCCTAGGTGAGCCGCCGACGTTGAACCCCGTCTTCCCCTGTTCCGGCCATGTCGCCGCCGTTCTGGTGCGCCGCCTTGCCAGCCATCATCTGGGACCCGACCTTCATGTCGTGGTCGTGTTCTTGCAGGGACCTTGAGCTACTAACCTCTTTGCAAACCGCCGTCGACCGAAACCCGCAGCTAAGGCCGCCGCGGCCGAGCTCTGCTCGCCGCGCGCGAACGCCGAGGCCGTGCTGCGGCCGTGCGCAACCACGAGCCCGCGCACGCGCACCCAGCCGTGTCCCAGCAGTCGCTGAGGGCCGCGCGCTCGCAAGCCAGCTCTTTTCAGCCTTGTGCCGCTGTGCCGCTGGCCAGCGCCGCCGGCGGCCGCCGCCGCGGGTTTTCCTTTACGCTAAATCGCCGCCGCCGCGGACCTGTGTGTGCCAGGACACTGCGAGTGGGATCACCGCGACGTCGCGCGCACTCGTGCGGGGGCGGGAAGCCACATGGGCGACCACACCAACACGCCACACGAGCACCCGCAGACAATCCTGAGTCGGCCGCAGTTTGATCCCGTACAACCGGTGCACGTGAACCACCCACACGGCGCACGGTGGACCAAGTCCACAGCGCCAGATCCAGTCGCGTCCCCTTCGTGGGCCTAAAGTTCGCGCTAAAGTCCAGTTTAACCCCCTGGACTTTCCTTTCGGCCCAACTCCGGCCCAGCAGCGCTTTCCTCTTTTTCTTTTTCGAATAACTGCGCCGACGCTTGGGCCCCACCTGTCATACTCTGGCAGTCACTGACACACGGGGCCCACTAACCAGGTTGACCCGTTGACCGCTGACCGTTGACCGTTGACCGCTCAACACTGACGTCATTCGGACCCATGATGACGTCAGCATAGGGCTGACCAAACTGATGACGTCAGCATGACGTCATGCTGACGTCAACAGGCTATTTTTTATCTGTTTTTCTTTTTCGGGAATTATTTAATATTTTCAGAAAATGATTTAAACTTGGAAAATTCATAATAAATCAACCGTAGCTCAGAAAAATATGAAACCAGTTTCTATATTTTTCTAAAATCATGACCTACGCGTTAGTGTAGAGTTTGGTGTTCTTTGGGCCTTCTTTCCTCGCTGTTTTGGTGTTTCTTTGCTAGTAGCCGCGCCTTGTTTTATTTTCCGCAACCCTAGGAGTTCCGGAGAGCCAGGAGGAGCCGGACCACTACGACAACTGCTTTGACGAGGACGAAGACTTTTGCCCAGGTTCACGCCCGACCAATCTCTGAAATACCTATTAGACATGCAACTAGTATGCTAGCGTTTTACTTTACTCGCATGTTACACCTGCACTGCCTTTGTTAATATCCTTTTACCTTGCTACCTACTACTCACTTTATGAAATGTGCTATGCTATGCATGTGTTGGGATGGTTGTGATTTGATCCTCTTGGCGTGAGTTGTGGGTGGTATGGGAGGTGTAGTGCAGCTAGGCTGTGTAAGCGAGTAATAACAACTCGATCGTTTGATCGAGGTGCTTGGGTACTGCACTCGGGCAGTCCCTACGGAGTACCTGTTGCGGGTACATGGTTCTTGGATACTGGTTACATGAGGAGTTTGGGCGGCTATACCTGTTATGGGTGCCGATTGCGGACCGTTGCGGCGGATCGCTTAAGACGCTGATACTCGCTTTACCGACAATTAAGGACCGAGTCGAGTTCCACCTTTGGACGTGGGAATACCGTGCTCACCATCTACCCAGTATGGGGAGGGTTCCAGCAAGCCTACTCTAGTACGGCGCCGAGACTGTAGGAGAATCGAGCTTGATATGTGTAGGGGGGATTCGTTGCGGCGTAATCTCCCTGATTTACCACGGCCCCCGACTGGCCCCGGTGGGAAGGTTTCACATCCCTGGGGCAGATGTTAGATCAGATGTTTCCCGAGCCCAGGGAGACAGGATTGGCGCCGTTACTGTTTAGGGTCTTTGCTGTGGGCTGTGTCTCAGGTTGGTTGCGGACTACCCTTGCAGCCCGGATGGATTCCTGGAGTGCCACCTCTGCAGAGTGTAAACTATACGTATAGCCGTGTCCACGGTTACGGACGACCCACTTCTGATAAGTTCCAACTAGCATGGGAATCTGCTTTCTTACCTCATCCTTGATTTGGGTTATGAGAGATTGGTCCAGCGTTGCTGATGAGACAAGGTGGGGAGGGAGCTCACCGAGTCGACTAGTGAGCGAAAGGTGTTGGTGGAAGATGTTTGCGGAAACCTGCTGTGGCAGGACGAGCCCGATGGGAAAATGTGAGGCTGACGGGTGGTTTTGGGAGTGGATGTGTGTGTGTGAGAAGGAGTTGGTGATGAGATGGATTTTGGGTTATTGCTGCTGCTTGCATAAGAAAAACCCTGGCTTAAACCTTGATTATTTCTATATCCTTAGAATAGGCCACCTTAAAGCTTGCATCATATTATGGTTGGTGACGTGGACCTGTCCCATTTCCTTGGGGACAGACTTTGGGTTCTCAGGTGAAGACCCCGACCACGAGTTCAACCAGGACGGGTGAGCCTTCTCCGGCGAGAACCACCGCCGACCGTCGCCGCCGGCGTGCTCCAGAGCGCGTCGCGCGCG
>OAMR01000971.1:106714-117881 GCA_900205405.1 Echinochloa crus-galli
GTTCCAATATCTGAGGCTGTCTCTTATACACATCTCAGGTTTCGACACGACTCCTAATTGATTACGATTACATTATTTATTTCCTAAAAAGGATAAACGCCGGGGTTCCGTATCCGTCTTGCATTCGAAGTTAAACCTGCCTTTTCCTTACACTTGATCCACGTCATCACGCACTCCCGAATGCCTCCTGCGGAACAGTTTTCTTGCCGAATGACAATGCGTTTACCGAATGCTCTGGGGAAAAACTTCTTTGCCGAATGATATCTTTTCAACTAATCCGGCCCACATGTCAGCCTCTTCCTGGTGCCAATTTTTGGTGTCAATACATGCCCCTTCAATTTCGGGATAAAAGATAATTTTATCTCGGAATTGACCAGAAGCACTCAACATTCCCAAGCTAGTTTTGCTCGACACCCACTTCTCCTTTTGAATCTTCAGAGCTCTCGCCCAGATCCGAATCCTAGGTCATCGATTTCCAAGATTCAATCTTCAAATGGCGAACCAAGATTTTGCCCTCCAGGTAAACTTCAATCTCCTCAAGCACATTCGGTATTCCTCTTTCGATTTGCATCTCAAATTTCTTCTCATCTCTTTCCATTCTTGATAGGCCCTAGCTGCCGAAATCCTTATCCCCGTTGAGGAAAAAGCTCCATCCTACTTCCTCGGCCCTGTAGGGAATTCAGATCCTTCCGAACTCATCGCGGCCGAATCTCAGAGGGTTCCTTTCAAGATTTCATTGACAAAACCTCATGAGTGGCAAGACGCCTTCAAGAACTGGCCTTTGCCCCCAATTGCCGGCTGGAGAAATTGGTACAAAAGGATATCTGATGACAAGAGCCCCCAAACACAGAACTGGGACCATCTGCAAATTTCTCATTGCTTGGAGCTGTCATTAGCCGAAACACCAAAGAACGAGAACCTTCTGATTGCAGCTTGCCACTTTTGGTCCAATGGTGCAAATGCTTTTCTTTTCGGTCATGGCCCAATGTCTCCCACTTTGGCCGATGTCTACATGATGACCGGCCTGAACGTTACGGGAACTGTATATCCATATGACCACAAAGGTTCCTCCAAGCAGACAGGAGTAAAAACGGGGGTTGGATACAAGAGATACATCCAGAACCATATGTCTGATGGCCCTCTGACCGATGTCGAATATAGAGCCTTCCTGAACATGTGGCTATGCAGATCAGTCTTCTGTGGCAAAGCCAATGAGCCAACCCTGAATCATATCGTGATGGCTGAAGAGCTGGCTGCCGGAAAACTCATTCCACTTGGGAAATACCTCCTGGGAAGTGTCTACCATATGCTCAATCAAACCACCCACCTGATGCATACCAACAAGAAACTTTACTTATAAATGCTGTGAAACTATATATGCACCTGAGCCTTTTGTGCCAATAACATCTGCCCATCCTTCTTTCACTCTCTGGTGGCAAGAACTCCATGATCATATCTTCAACATGCCAATCCATCCCTTCTGCTTCGAGTTAATGCCTGATTATCAGCCAACTTCAGAGGGAATATGCTCATCCCTCATCTGTCTCAATAACATCAACCCCAATTGATTCTGATTCTGTCATTTTGCAGGATATAACACCTGCCCCTCTTGCCAGGGCGATCTTGTACAAAGCTGCAGGCCCAATATCAGCTTTGGGGCACCAATCTCCTACCTTGGCCCAATTGATGGCTAGACAGGCTTCTCTAGATCCAATACTTACTAGACCATCATCTGTCAAGAGAAAAACCCTGTCTTTAGCTGCTCCCTTAGTTGTAAAGAAGAAAAGAACAGTCATCAAAAAGGTTATTAAGGTCAGAGCCTTCTTTCTTTGACCATAATGTCATTGGTGTTTTGCTCAACTTTATTTCTTCTTGGTTTCAGGCCAGAGCACAGCAATTAGCAATCAGTGCAGATCTTGCCGATGCTTCATTGACTGGTAAAATTCTACCACTTTATCTTCTTAACTTCTTTTTCATCGGCATTCATCCCTTGTCAACTGCAGAACAATCCTCAATGGATCCAATCTTGGAGAGCTCTTCTTCTCATCACGATTCATCTTTAGCTTTGCAACTTCTTCCTCAATCAGAAGTATTATCTTCGCCAAGAAATCCTCCAGCTTCTCCTCAGCAAGATACACAGAATCTTTCCATTGAGCCTGAGAGGCTTCCTTCTCCCATTCAGGAAGTCAGGAACGAGGTAAACATAATCATTCAACTCTCCCTACTCTTTTATTCAGCAGACTATTACTAATTCGGCAAGAACCATCTTTCAGGAGAAATCTATTTCATCATCCAGCTATTCTTTTGCTGTGGACGACTTGGTTGCCGAACAAGAGGAGGAAACATCTTCTGGCCAAACTCTGTCAGAAGAAAATCAAAAAAAGCTGAAAGATATCCTTGCTTTGCTGCACAAGAGCATCCAAGATCAAGTCAAAGATGCTGATCTCTTAAGGGATGTACTGGAATCCATTGACCAAGAACTCCCTGATGATATCAAAACTTCTTTGGAACCAGTTTCTCATTTGGATCAACAATACGCTGTAGTAAAGCAAGCTCTGAAACACCAATCTTCTCAACCAGCTTTAGAACAGAGGAGATCCGCAGCCAAACAATCTGTGAAAGACCTGCATACTCAAGCTCAGAACAACAAAGAATTACTGACCAAGTTGGAATCTGAACTTGAAAAGAAGAAGGTCAGAAAAGCTGCACTTGAAGCCGAATTGAGAGATCTATCGGCCGAAATTGAAGCTGATGAGAAGAAGATAGTTGAGCTTCCCAAATTAACAGAGAAGATACGAAAGGAAGCTTCAGCAGCTCTGAACGAAAAAAACAACTCAAGGCAAAGCTTGCTGCTCTGGCTAAAACCCAAGAAGCTGACAAAAATCTTTTGGAGACCATTAATAGAATGATATCTGATGCTAAAGATGTAATCTCCAAGTACTTGGGTGTGTAGTTGTATCGAATATTTAATTAATAACCGAATGCTCTATCAATCCTGTAACTTTGTCATTCCTTAACTCTGTTCTTCTCCATTGTGGATAACTCATTCGGCAAGGCTGATTGTAACAGTGTCAGACCCGAAAATGCCTCAAACATGACACAGCCGAATCTCGTTCAGTCAAAACCGAATACGACTTCGGCAAGAATCCCAAACGACATGGAAATCGATCGGTTGGAAAATCCTTTCCACCTTCCGAACTCCTTGGGATATGCACCACGATCTCCGGCCACGATTTCTCCGTTAGTTCCATAAATAAGAACCTTGAGCGCTCCTAATCTTTTATCAAATCCTCCGTCTTCCAAGCTTTCTGCTAGCCTGAGCCCCCTCTTCTTCGAGCACAGTAATCTCCAGAAAACCCCAATGACCAACAACAACGGAAGAGCGCCCGACCGTCGACGAAGCTGAAGGGAGCCGCGCCAGTGCTCGTCGGAGGTGATGACTGTCTGCCTCTCCTTATCTTTTCCTCCAGATTTCGCCTTATTCTCAACTTTCTTTGTGTTTTCAGGCTCATCCAATGGAACTCCGTTACTGCCTCGACTGCGGCTCTGGCTGCAGCGGGTGATTCTTCGGAGTCATCTAGCCGATCCTCCAGGTCCAACTGGGATCTGCGCTACTCAGATAGCGATGCCCGCCGATTCAAGCAGGAACGTGACGACACTCGGCACGAGCTGGAGGTCATTTCCAAACAAGCCGGGATCGCAGACCTAGAGTGGCAACACCAGCGCAAGCAGCTGCTCGAGACCATCGACGGTAATTTCTGCGGTCCGCTTAACTTCAATCTGCCCTTGGACTAACCCGCCGTTGCTTCGTAATCCTACAGATCGCGACGCCGAACTCGATCAGCTGAAGACATTGATTGAATCTTTGGCAAACAAGGTGAATGCTCCTGGGGACACGCCAGAAGCTCGCCTCGGCGCAGTGGCAGGCCGTATCGATGAGGTGGCCTTACACGGCGTCCGTCTGGGCACTGCTGCAGGCCTAGTCGCCATGTCGACGCACACTGGCACTGACTATTCCAGGCTACCACCCGGCTTTGCCAACGGCAATCCGGAGGAGATCGACTATATTGACGCCTCCATAGATCGTCTTGATGCTCATGGCGCCGCCATTGCCGATTCCATTCATCCCCAGTCTGTTCTAAACAGGTTGTTCCATTAGTTTGTACTAGGGATTATGGAATTTCGGCAATAAAACTTATCTTTTGCAGTCTTTTTTGTGATAACTTGGTCAAAACTCATTTTTTGTAATATATTTGCACTAAGGGCAATACACTCTGGTATTGGCCATTTCTTCTACTGTCAATATTTTTGTTCTGAAGACGGCTTCTTCCCGAATGCCGGCTGTTTCAGTCGTTCTGACATTGAACATTTCAATCAGCGATCAATTTCAACACTAGGATAATATTTCTTCAAGTATCTCCCATTGATAGCAGCAGTAAACTTTTCTCCTAGTAAAGTTTTCAGGATATATGCATTTCCAGGCACGCATCTGACCACTCTGAAAGGACCTTCCCAGTTTGGAGACCACTTACCGAATGCACTCTATTTAGTCCCAATCGGCAATACTGCTTTCCAAACCAAATCTCCTTCTGCAAATTGCCTGACTTTCACCTTCTTGTAGATGTGTATAAGAGACAGGGCAATGACGGCGCCATGAGCATCAAGGCGATCTATGGAGGCCTCAATGTCGTCGCGCTAAAAGCACAAACTTATGCCCCTTGCTAGATGGAGGATTTATCTGGCCAATCAAATCCATTCCCCATCCTCTGAATGGCCATGGCTTGATAATAGGATTTAGGACTGACGCTGGAACTCTCTGAATGTTTCCAAATCTCTGGCAATCTTGACATCCCTTGTAATATTCAAAGCAGTCTTCTAGCATTGTAGGCCAATAGTACCCAGATCTCCTAATAACCCATTTCATTCGGTAGGCCGATTGATGTGCTCCACACAACCCATCATGTACTTCACTCATCAGCCTTTTTGCTTCTTCATCCTTATCAGCCTTTTCGCTTCTTCTTGATTCAAGCAATGTAACAGCACCCCGTCCAAGGATTTATAATATAAATTATCATCAAGAAGAACAAACTTTAAAGCTTTATACCTGAGCTTTCTAGAAACCTTTCGGGATGGATCTCCCAGATAATCAGCAATTTCTCTTCTCCAATCATCTTCTGCCAGATTATTCCCAAAAGCACATACATCATTGGCAAAAACTTCTTGAAGCTCTCTATAACCCGAAGCACTTTGAGCTAATCTGTTCGCCTCTCCATTGTCTAGATTAATCCACCGCATGATACAATCTAATCATGAAAAGCTAAAAGCACTCAATGTAGATCTTTCTGGCGAATCTGTTCAATTGTGATCTGCCGAGTAGGATCAACTGAACCATCCTGCCCTGCCTTCTTTGAGGTTAAAACTTTCAATCTTCCCTTTTCTCCAGATGGAACAGCATTTACCATATTAACCGAGAACCCGATCATATTCTGAGGGAAAGGGTTACTGTCCAGTTTCATTTTGTTGTCGAATTTCAAATGTCCTTCCTGGATAGCTTTCTGAATCTTCATCCTAAAGACTCTGCATTCATTAATGGAATGAGAATTTCTATCATGAAACCCACAGTACCTCTTATCTTTCACTCCATCGGGCCGAAGCATAGAATGCCCCTCTGGCAGCTTAATCCGGCCTTCTTTCACAAGATAGTCAAACAATTTATCTGCCTTAGTTACATCAAAATCATAGGTGCCCTTATTCTGTTTAATCCACCTCTGATTCACCATGATTGGTTCTTTGCCCCACACTACCTCTGCTGCAGCTATCTCCTCACTATCTTCATACTCATCTTCTTGATCTGCTCTTTCAAGGAATTGGTTATAGATGTCAGCCACATCATTATTTTTGGCAAATCTGACATCTTTCTTGAAACCATACGCCTGGTTACTCATCAAGGCCAATCTGTGCGACAACGGGCCCAAATCATCAAACTCCATCCCGAACAGCTTCTCCCGAATAGCAGGCAGCATGCCAGCCACAGCCATACCAGCCAGCTGGTCATCAGGTATGTTCAGAGAAAAGCACATACTCTTAGTTTCCCTAAACCTCCTGTTGAGGAACTCTGTAGGTGTCTCATTATTGCTCTGCCTCAAGCTGGTCAAATCAACCAACTTTTTCTCGGCACTGCCAATGTAGTAATGAGCATGGAATTTCTGCTCAAGGTCTTTTTCAATCCAAAGGTCATGACAACCCATTCAAACAACCCTATGTGTCCAGGACACCTGAAAGCTGTCTTTACTATATCTTCCAATGCCATATAAATCTGATTGTATCCTGCGTTACCATCCATGAAACTGAGCACTTTATATCCAGCAGCAGCATCAACTAATGAATAGGCAATAGACATTGGATATCCATCCATGGGTGTAGCCTTGTTTAGGTCTCTAAAATCTATGCAAACCCTCATCTTTCCATTTTTCTTATAGACAGGAACAATATTAGAGATCCAATCCGCATATTTACAGGGCCGAATGAAATTTGCATCTAGTAATATAGGGAGACGTCTGTGTAGCCCCATGTGGAGCCATTCGGTAAGCCCATAAAGCCTCACTGAGTACCGAATGCCACTTTCTCGGCTTCTGATCAATCTCCTTCTGTATAATTTTAATCATAATCTTGTTAGAAGCCTCTGCCTGACCATTAGCTTGGGCATAATAAGGAGAAGAATTTAACAATCTGATGCCCATACTTTCAGCAAAATCTCTGAATTCTGAAGATGTAAATTGAGTCCCTTGATCAGTGGTGATTGTCTGAGGAATCCCAAATCTGTAAATGATGTGTTCTTTAACAAATTCAACCATATTCTCCGACGTCACCTTCTTTAATGGAATTGCCTCAACCCACTTGGTAAAATAATCGGTTGCCAAAAGCACAAACTTATGCCCCTTGCTAGATGGAGGATTTATTTGGCCAATCAAATCTATTCCCCATCCTCTGAATGGCCATGGCTTGACAATGGGATTCAAAGCCGACGCCGGAACTCTCTGAATGTTTCCAAATTTCTGACAGTCTTGACATCCTTTATAATATTCAAAACAATCTTCCAACATTGTCGGCCAGTAATATCCAGTTCTTCTAATAACCCACTTCATTCGGTAGGCCGATTGATGTGCTCCACACAACCCATCATGTACTTCACTCATCAACCTTTTTGCTTCTTCATGATTTAGGCAATGTAAGGTAGATGGAATACAACAATTCGCATGGATCCAATCTCTTCCAAGTAGCAAGCTGTATGCCCCTTTGCCTTCAATAACAAAGAAGGTTGTAGTTGCCAAAAGCACAAACTTATGCCCCTTGCTAGATGGAGGATTTATTTGGCCAATCAAATCTATTCCCCATCCTCTGAATGGCCATGGCTTGACAATGGGATTCAAAGCCGATGCCGGAACTCTCTGAATGTTTCCAAATTTCTGACAGTCTTGACATCCTTTATAATATTCAAAACAATCTTCCAACATTGTCGGCCAGTAATATCCAGTTCTTCTAATAACCCACTTCATTCGGTAGGCCGATTGATGTGCTCCACACAACCCATCATGTCCACTTCTGGCAATATTTTTTCCTGTACAATTTGATTAGCTGGAGCCATGAATTCATTCGGCAAGAAACATACCATGCATGTAGGAGCCGAATGACCCGATTCGTCAGGCCTGTCTTTTGGACGCCATATCGATTTCATCCTGGTTCCTGCTTGCTTCAACTCTTGATTCCTCAGGCGTTGGAACTCATATTCGCCATTTAGTTGCCTTATGACTAATGGGGAAAAAGTTAAGGGTGGTTTTCTGGACTTTGGTTTGGAGATTCGGCCCAAAGTAGTTAAATAGGATTTAAATTAGTTTGGTTAGCTTTTGTTTGAATTCAAATCTAGGATTTGAATTCAAACACAACCAAAAATCCAATAAAACCAAACAAACCCCAAATCACCACCATGCTTCGTTGATGATGATAGATCTATCAGATCGAATCGAATTCTAATCCACCGGATGATTAGCTCTAAGACGACCTATCACTAGGATGTATCCTTCCAATCCTTTCGTGGATGGATCGGCGATTGGCAACATTTTGCCCATGTTCGACATATCCATTATTACATTCAGGACAGTTATTCCACGTGGGCAGCTTTAAGCCTTCGTTCCAACAATGTCTGAAGAAGACACAATCCCAATGTGCACGTTCTTGTTCTCGGACATATTCCTCTTGTTCTTCCTCATACCTTTTTTCTTCGCGCCTCCTCTTCTCCTCCTCGTACTCACGTCTCTGGTAGCACTCTTTTTCTTGCTGACGCTGCCACTTATTGAGGAGAATACGCGATGTGACTCTGGGTTTAGAAGATCCCCCAATTTCAAATCGTCTATTCGGGAAGCGAGGCTTTTCCTCGCGAATCTGTTCGATCGTGATTTGCCGATTAGGATCGACTGAGCCATTCTGCTTCGCTTCCTTCGACGTCAGGACTCTCATCTTTCCCTTTTCTCCAGATTCGGCAACACTCACCAATCCAATTTCATCTTATTGTCGAATTTCAGATGCCCTTCTTGGATAGCTTTCTGAATCCTCACTCTAAAAACCCTGCATTCATTGATGGAATGAGAATTTCTATCATGGAATCCACAGTACCTTTTATCTTTCACTCCATCAGGCCGAAGCATAGAATGCCCCACTGGTAACTTGATTCGGCCTGCTTTTACCAGATAGTAAAGCAGGGCCGATTCTAGCCGATCTAGATTGGGCAAAGGTGTGTTGCATGAATTAAGCACATAGTAAAAGAGGAGCAACACGGGGTAACTTAATGAATCTGTTAGATCTTGCCGAAATCTAACAGAGCCGATAACCTGTTCCATACCATTTTTTTTAGCAAATCTGACATCTTTCTTGAAACCATATGCCTGGTTACTCATCAAGGCCAATCTGTGCGACAACTGGCCCAGATCATCAAACTCCATCCCGAATAGCTTTTCCCGAATGGCAGGCAGCATGCCAGCTACAGCCATACCAGCCAGCTGGTCATCAGGTATGTTCAGAGAAAAGCATATGCTCTTTGTTTCCCTAAATCTCCTGAGGAACTCTGTAGGTGTCTCATTATTTCTCTGCCTTAAGCTGGTCAAATCAACCAACTTTTTCTCGGTACTGCCAATGTAGTAATGAGCATGGAATTTCTGCTCCAGGTCTTTCCAAGTACAAATTGACTGAGCAGGCAAAGAAGCAAACCATGTAAAAGCGAGATGGACCCGTCACAGCCAAAGGAAAGTATGTAATTCTGAAAGCCTCATCCGCCGAAGCTTCTCCAAGCTGCATCAGATATCGAGCTATATGTTCCACAGTGCTAGTATCATCTTGTCCTGAGAACTTAGTAAACTCTGTAGGCACCTTGACTCTATTCGGCAATGATACCCTTTGATACCATTCAGGGAAAGGAGACGAGTACATGTACCCCTGATTTTTAGGCTTCAGACCGAATTGATTTTGCAATACATCGGTCATCCTTTGCACCATGAGGTCAATATTGGTATCTTGATTCCCTGATCTCCCAGCAGGCATCCCTGTAGTACCAACATACCCGGGATTCGGGAGAGCATCAATAGTATTGTAATCCATGAACTCTGAATATCCGTTCCCATACATACATTCCTTTGCAGCCTGTTGTTCAGAGGGGATATCTTGTAAGCAGAGGAAGGTAAATCTCTCGTGGTGCCGAATGCCATATCACCATATGTACGAGGTTTCGGCAATGCATGCTGAAGCTCTTGCTGAATCGGCTGTCCACTCGCGTCTTTGGTTCCAGAAACTTCAGTTTCTTCAATACCTTTACCATGACGTTTTGGGACCGATGCTTGAATATTGAAATATGTTGGTCCACCAAGTTGTCCATGCGCTTGCTCAAAAGGTTTATCCACGTGTTGACCAAAGATGTTGACCAGTATGAGCCGAAAACTGTTCAGGAATGCAGCATTATGATTGGTCATTGTTTCTCCTAAAGCCTTGTACAACAAGCTAGAGAACTTCTCCCTTTCTTCATAATTCTTTCGTGGACTGTCCAGGCAAAAGAACTCTTGGCAGATCTGATTTGAGAAACGGTGCACCACTCCTGTTCTTAGCAAAAGACAGCAAGCACTTCTTGATGAACTGATCTGCAGCAGTTTTCACCATTTGTTGATGTTCATCAGACAATTCTTCAAAAGTGACATCCAGAATGTCCCTTAATTCAGGCATCTTCGAAGCTTGTTGTCCCACCGGGCGTGCCAAAAAGTGTGTTGACGTAAAATCCGCACTTCACGCCAAGCACACAGCAAGCCGAATTAGCTAGCTTTACACATGACCCGAGTGTTTGAATCCGAAAGCGTGCCAGTCAATTTTCCTGAAAACTGACAAAGGGAGAAAAGATGTTCAAATAACACCTGGAACGTACCGGGTAATACCAGATAGTTCCATAATTGCGATTACAGAGCCAGCTTCGAACGACATATAGCTATAGAGAAGCTATCTGTCAGCAGTTAAAGCATCATTCGGCAATCCGCAAAGCACGCAGGAAGCGCACTGCCGAATGCGTGACGTAAGCATGACGAAAGATCGGTATTTGACTGAATAAACATTGTAACGCATATTCATAACCGATTAACGAGGAACAGAGCATGATAAATAAATAAAAGGGCGAAAACATGACCATAATCTTATAATAAACAAGAATGCATAGGCTAAAAGCACTAGCCTACCGCATGTCTAGGTACTTTTCAACCCGTCGAGCATGAAACAAGCAAGTTAATCCACCGCATGATACGACTTGCTTGGAATCACACCACCAACCAAGAATAGATCAATCCACCGCATGATACGACTCTAATCATGGAAGGCTAAAAGCATTCTTTATTTAAAACAAAACCATGAACATGTTTCACTCGTGGCGATACTGCCGAATACAGCTATATAGCCGAATCGGGTTCCATGAAGAAGGAACATGCTTCGTTGATGATGATAGGTCTATCAGATCGAATCGAATTCTAATCCACCGGATGATTAGCTCTAAGACGACCCAAAAACCTGCATCTACCGCATGATACCCGGTTCTGTCAAGATCTACACGAAGATATCAGCTATATCATTGTGCTTAGCAAATCTA
>OAMR01000971.1:129359-140125 GCA_900205405.1 Echinochloa crus-galli
GGACAATTTGGCCAAACCATGTTGGTTCGACCGAAGGCTCCCTCTTTTGCCCCTTGAGCGTCCTTTTGGACCCTTGATCCTATCTCTATCCCATCTTGTCTCGAAGTCGCTAGGAAAATGTTGGGAAAGCTGCTTGTCGATCTCAAGTCAGAAACCATCCTCCATCACTTTCCCGAGCACGACCGAGTGTTCACATTTCCTAGTCGCCATTGCCACCCAATCCTTGTCCAAAGAGCTTTCCTCACCCAATGGTTCTCTCTCCATGAGTATGACAAGTCCACCAACGAAGAAAGCCATGGAGGAGGGAGAAGAGAAACCCATGGTTGAAGAGCCTGAAAAAGAACTGGCACAAACATGCCAGAAGTTGAGCAACCAGGATGAGAAGGTCACTGAAGGCGAGCCTTGGCAGATGGACAAGAACAATGTCCTGTACCAATTATTCACAGCCAAATCAGAGAGGCTCGCCAAAGCCACGTAACTTCTAGACCTTTATGATCCATCTATATAGTAGATGTCATGTGGTTGTATCCTGTAGAGCACCATTAGTTTCAATTTATTTCCCAATTCAATTTCCCTTTGCTCAAATCATTGTTTAGGAGGTTCTCTAATTATTTCCCTTCCAACACATTTTGTTTCCAACATTAGCTTGATGAATAAATAAAATTAGAGTTGAATGCAAAAAGAATAAAATTGTCGCTCCGGTTGGTGCATTTGAGCCAACCGGAGATTGCCCTATTTAACAAAAGGATACATGAGTACAGGCATGACATAGTGGAGGAACAGGACGAGAACGAGCAGGCCGACCAGCTGACTCAGTACCTTTCAAGGTTGAATCCCTACCAGTGAAGAGTCCAAGCTTGGGGGAGCACCCCCATCAGGTACGTTCCGAATTACTCAGCACTTTGGTCATTCAGTTGAAAATACTTCCCTTGAATAAAATTAACTCTCAACCATGCATGGAATGAATCATATGCCTCTCACTTTGGAAATGATGAATGGTTGCTCTGTCATTAATTTTGCTAGTACTTTGTTGCAACTAGTTGCTTGACTATGCTTGAGTTATTTGGCATGAGTAAAAATGAACCTGAACCTTGTGGGAGCACATGCTTTATTCCAAGTCTAGGTTGTTGTGGGAATTGATATAGTGAGACTTTGGTTGAATTCTATTTCTTCTCTTAGTATGGTGAAAATCTCGGTTGTTTATGCTTTCAAAAATAAAACAAAGTTCCTCATTGGTCATAATACCTACCAGAGCCATATGATAGGATTAGTTCTAAACTTTCTACCATATGCTGCTTGTCATCTTAGTGAGCTTTGTCAAATTGTTTGTGACCTTAGTGAGGAATCTTTCATGCTTCTAAGATCGAGATTCACATACACTCCACCTCTCACTTGCAATTCCTACACTGGGAGTTAGCAAAACCATGCCATCATCCATTCTATAAAAAATTTCATGCTCTTTGATTCCCTCTCTAAATATCTTTGAAGTAGAGGCATGGGTTATGCAAAAGAAAAAGAAAAGCATGCCAAGTGGCATGGCAAAAATATGAGAAAAAGAGAATAAAAGATAGACCATGCTCTCGAAAAATAAATAAAGGAGAGGAAGAATCATTCCATGAAAGTCCACATATTCCACTCCACATATTCCACACACTTGCACTTCTCGATCTAGAGTATGATTTGATTTTCCTAAGATCCGGTCTTTGACTTAGCAAAATACAAGATGCTTGTATGCCTTCATCCATTGTCTCTGAGCCACACAAAAAGCCAAATTAGATGTTAGGATAAAAAGAAGGCAAAGCCTTTGGTGAGGATTCAAATACACTTAAGCGATTGAGTGAACCAATGAGGAACGAATACACTTGAGCGATTGAGTCAGCCAATGAGGAACAATTTATCTTTTCACAAAAGGGTGAAAAAACGCCGAGATAGGATCCTGAAAAGAGTAGAGTGGAAGCAGGTCACCGACGAAGGCAGTTGGCCGGCTTTCAACCGCCCAAGATAAGGAGATTGCTATAAGCCCCATAGGTAAAATGGTGAATTAATACTTTGCTAAGTGATTCAAGTAAAATTTGAGTACTAGTTGTTTATAAAGTTACCTGCAAGAGAAATGTCATTGTAGCAACTCCTGATCCACCGAGCCTAAGTTTTTATCTTTGCTCGAGGACGAGCAAAGAGCTAAGCTTGGGGGAGCTTGTTGGCGGTCATTCCAGACCGATTTCCAACCTCCAACCAAGTATAAAACAGACACAATGGAGACACGCACCATAGCTATAGGGCTTATCACAGAATATTTCCACAAGTTTTGGTAATTGTCCTCTGTGCAGGTACAAAATGGAGAAACACGTGCTATAAGGGTCGGAAATGACCGTTTCGGCCGAACGACACGATTCGGCCGGTTACCCCCCTTAGCCGTATACGAAATCGGGAAGCCATCCACGTCACCGACACTCAAGCAGCGACCGGGATGACACGTAGACGACCGCCACATAGGCATGACCCCATATCAGCTAGTATATGGCAAGACCTGCCACTTACCAGTAGAGATGGAGTTCAAAGCTCACTGGGCCATTAGGAAGTGGGGTATGAACCTTCCAGCTACCGGCCTCAATGGCCCACTTAGGCCGAACCGCCCCCAGAAGTCCACCGCCTCAGCAACCGCCTCGGCACCAAGGCGGTGCCACGTGCCCGTTCGGCCGAACACATCAGTTCGGCCGAACCAGCCACTTCGGCCGAACGGCCCGGAGCCGCCTTGAGCTGCCTTGGCCGCTGCTCCACTCCTCCACCGACCCGGGCCACTATAAATTGAGACCCCTGGTCACCTACAAGACATACAACACAAGAGTAGAGTGCAGGCGAAGCACTGTTAGTTCTCCACTTGTATCAGTAGAGATAGGGAGAGAGGAGAGGTGAGAGTCCCGGAGAGGAGCCGAAGTGTCGGCCCCTCTTCCCGCTGTACCTCTACGGATACGGCTTCACTTCGAGTAACATCCGGGTCTTGTCTGGTAACTCTTGTATCTCTCTCTGATTAATTGAGCATTCAGTTCTTACTTTTATATGCTTGCTGGTTCTTCGTTCAATGCTTAGTTGATTGGTATAACTGTATACTGGGCCTCCTGCGCTGACTTGATTTGATGGTCTTCGTGTTGTAGTGGCCCAGGAGTAACGTGTCAGCTATATCTTGTTTAGACTATAGTCAGTTATAGTTCTAGTGCTTGTAGTCTTGTTTAAGTCTTTGTCTTGGCTGGTTCTTCGATCTTGCTTGATACTGGAGGTGAATTGTCACCAAGAGTATTGACAAGGTTGCTTGCTCTTGCTAGCAGAGTAAGTAGTCGTTGCCTAGTGTAGGAGTGGTTCCTAGACTAGTCGGTGGCCTTAGTTTATTCCCGTCGCAACGGAGGTGGTAGCCGTAAGGTGGTGACAGCCCTTCCGGTCTTTGTAGCCCATCACGTTAGTTCCGGTCCGTAGGATTCCCCAGTTGGGAAATAGTGGCACCCCTTCTCATCCCTTTCTGTGTGTCCACCGGTTCCCTTGTCCTGAAGCAAGTATCTATCTGTATCCTCTGATCTGCTCAATCAATCGGTAGAATACCTTTATCAGTCCCGTACCCTCTCTACCCTCTAACCTCTTCTCTTCTCTCCTTGTTGTCGTCATCCATCTCATCCATTCCATTTCATCCACACGATCTACCTAGGACAACTTAGTTTAGGATTAGTACACTTCTCGTTCTCCGTGGAAATCGATACCTTGGAATACTCCCGGGTGAAAGCTACATCGGTATCCGTCCGCTTGCGGATTTATCTGTAGGCCGTAAGGAGTGCCAACAGGCTCCGGCCCATCCGCCGAGGCCGGTGCCGACGCCGCGAGGCCCCTCGCTAACACCGACGCCGTGGGTCCCCTCGATACCGCCGCCACCGTAGTCTCCGGGCGGCGTCTCGATGACCCCGCCAATGCGGGGTTCGCTGCACGACGGCATCGCGAAACCCTGGACTCCGCCGTCGACGACGAGTTCATCTATGCTCTGGTCGCCTGCGCTAGCTAGATTGGAACGCGGTGGGGTAGTGTGCAAATGCAAACTGATCGGAGTGGGATGGCGAGAACGAAGGGGCGGCGAGAAGGGCAGCGGTTCCTATATATGGGTAGACTGCGAGAACGAAGGGGTGACGGCTGTGCCACAGAAACATCGGGTGATGGTTTAGTTCCTGAAAAGGGAATGCGAAGTTTAGTATTCCACGCATGAGGAGAGAGATTTGATGTGATAGGTGAATAGTGAAGTTTTGAGAGAGAATATTTCGGTGACTCTGGGTGACCGAACATGTCATTCTTATATGCAGAAAGGTTCACATTCAAAAAATGACAAATACAACCAAGATTTTGTTACACTAAATGGCAAAGTGATGAATACGAAAGTGTCACAACTCATCAAGATCTACGATCTTCCAACGTTGCATGATGTCCATCTTCTCAAGGAAGAACGAGATTTGTGATTTGTGGTTTTTTATACGAAATCATTTTGGATATCAAAATCTTGTTTCAACTAGTGTTTTCTAATACGAAGAATTGAATAATTCCAGCTTTGTTCACATAGAAATACGATTTTAGAAACAATTTAAAGCAGATGAAATAGTTTCATTTTCATATGTTACATCATAGTGGTGCAACAAAATAAAATAATAAAGGAAATATCCAAAAATAGAGGACCTAGGATTCGAACCCAGATCCTTTGGTTCAGCAGTTAAGCACCTCACCAATACACTGCGCATTAGGTTGTGATTGCATACAAATTTTTTGTGTACATTATGTATAAACAGTGGATTAGTCCAATCCCAACGTGCCACGTGAGTGTATATGTAAGATCAAATAACATGTGTACTACCACATTGTCAAATATTGTGGATATTGATGTCACTTAGTGCTTTACAGATAGACATTAGACAAAATATCAAACATTACAACAGAGTTTTCTAGCCATTCATCCTTCTTCTTCTTCTTCCTCTAGCCATCACAAAGCTTAAATGCTTCTTCTTCATATGTCCCTATTTGGCATCATATTATCCATGCACTTGACAAAAAATCGAGATAAAACTTAAATCAATGCTTTCCATGAGATAGCTTGACATTTCCTCAAATGTTTGAAAAAAGGAAGAACGAGATTTGTGATTTGTGGTTTTTTATACGAAATCATTTTGGATATCAAAATCTTGTTTCAACTAGTGTTTTCTAATACGAAGAATTGAATAATTCCAGCTTTATTCACATAGAAATACGATTTTAGAAACAATTTAAAGTTAGTAAGATAATTTCATTTTCATTTGTTACATCACAGTGGTGCAATAAAATACAATAATACAAGAAATACCCAAAAAATATTTTTACCTTTTTGTTGCATGCAGAAAAAAAACCATCAAATTTGGACACCCAATGAGAATTCTATACATGTTTGAAAATTTCAGTTCGGATCCAGAAGCCATATTAAGCAGATTGAGCAAAACATCATCAACACCTGATATATCTTTGGGGCCGATAGGTGGGACCTGCGTGTCAGCCGCATATCGCCTCCTCATGATGAAATCGCTTCCTCCGGAGCGCGTCGATCGCGTGTCGGTGTCGGCCCAATTCGACGGCGTGTGGGGCAGACATGAAAACGCAAACGAGAAAGACGCCTTCTGATGCACTTATCTCGTCCCTTCCGTGTGGGACCTTGGTACTGGGCCCCATGGCAGTGCCTGGCGATGGTAACAACTGCATGCGGTCGTGTTTAGATTGGTAGTCCGGCCCGTATTCCCCCTTTTGTTTCTTGTCTTCTTGTAGAAGCCGTCCCATCATCCTCGCGCGTTTTCCTCCGCCTCCCCTCGCCGTGCCATCGCGGGATTTCCTCCGCCTCCCCTCGCCGGCGCCATCGCCTTCTTCCCCTACTTCCATCGCTCATTCCTTCTCGCCCACCTACATCACGAAGATGGAGCGCCGCAACCCCGCCCCCAGGACCCTGTTTCGTGACGAGAGGGGTCGATTCATGCGGAATCCGGAGTTAGCGGGGAGGTCGGCGAGGCGAGGTGGCCAGGTGAGCCCAAACCCTTGCAGCATCTCCAGATTTTTAGATTTGTAGATTGAAGTTCTTGATGCTTGCCACCTGGGGGTTTTTTCGATTAAAGTTTAGTTGAGGGAGCACTGATTGGGGTTTTCTTTATATCGCTGCAGTGAGTTATTTGTTATATGCGATGTGTTGAATAAATGAAAGTAGCACTGATTGAATGTTGTATTTGGGGTTTTTTTGGAGGTTTATTTATTAAATGATAGATTGTAATTAGATTTCGCAGCACTGATTGGAACTCTGGAGGAATGCGGCAACAAAACATAGGAAATATATGAACTATGAAATTATGTATAACTGCAACTTTGCAATCTATCAAACCTTGCAAGTTTGCCATTTGAGAACTTTGTGATGTTATGATAGGGCAACCCACTGCACATATTTATGGATTTTGAGGCCACTGAAGAAGAACCAAACTCCCTAAACGACTTGCCAGAGTGTCCAGCGAAGCCTGTGGTTCATCAGGTGAGGGCAACTGCTTGTTTACTTCAAAATAGGTTCACAACTTGTTCATGTGTTTTTGTATAAATTGTGGCCCTGTTTTGCTTGGATTCAAGGGAAAACGTCGAAAGGCTTTTCAATTATGCTGCAAAAAGATCACCTGCACAATGGAGCTAAATGCGGGTAGCGATGATGAAGACGATGTTCCTCTACTGTCTGCAAAGGAGGTGAAGTTCATGCCCTTCAATTAATCATAGGGGTTATTTCAAACATTGTGTAAACCCTTGACATCTTAGTTCTATTTTTCCATTGAATTTTTGCCAGATTCGAAGCAAGATTGAGGAGGTGCGCCTCCTCGTGAAGTGTGAAGAAGATGGTGCAAGCGGGTCACTGGTACACGATGTAGGATGAAGTCTTCTCGTAGTCAGGTTGATGTTAGTTTGTTAATGTAAATACTACCAGAACTGTAACGCGTTGGACGCCTCCGCTTGCTTTTGGTGACAATGTAATGGAGGCCTTTTGCTTGTGCCTGATGGACAACTAATGTAGTGTTTAGTGTAGTTGCAATGGCACTATTGTGGTACTCTATGTGGCTATATATAATATATCCCTACTGAATGGTTGTGTCACCTACTCATGGGTCCCACATATGCATATGAGTCATTTACATCACAGTGGTGCAGCAAATTAAAAGAATAAAGGAAATATCCAAAAATAGAGGACCTAGGATTCGAACCCAGATCCTTTGGTTCAGCAGTTAAGCACCTCACCAATACACTGCGCGTTAGGTTCTGATTGCATATAATTTTCTGTGTACATTATGTACAAACAGTGGATTAATTAGTCCAATCCCGAGATAAATCATAAATCAATGCTTTCCATGAGATAGCTTGACATTTCCTCAAATGTTTGAAAAATGAAGCACGAGATTCAATAAAAATTTACAGATAGAAATTAGACACAATATCACACATTACAACAGAGTTCTCTAGCCATTCATCCTTCTTCTTCTTCGTCCTCTAGCCATTACAAAGCTTGAATGCCTCTTCTTCATATGTCCTAAAAGAACTCTTTGGCATCAAAATGTTATGGCAGTAGACAAAAAAATCGAGATAAATCATAAATCAATGCTTTCCATGAGATAGCTTGACATTTCCTCAAATACCAAACAAAGTCATATAAAATCAGTTGTGATTTGTTATTTTTTCAGATGAAATAGTTTCATTTTCATACAATTTTTTTTGTACATTATGTATAAACAGTGGATTAGTCCAATCCCAACGTGCCACGTGAGTGTATATGTAAGATCAAATAACATGTGTACTACCACATTGTCAAATATTGTGGATATAATAAAAGAAATACCCAAAAAAAGAGGACCTAGGCTTCAAACCCAGATCCTTAGGTTCAGCAGTTTAGCATCTCACTGTTAACACCAAAAATTAGCACCAGGAAGAGGCTGACATGTGGGCCGAATTTGGTGGAAGGATGCCATTCGGCTAAAAGGCTTTCTCTGAAGCATTCGGCAAAGATGCTCTGCGGTCGGGAACGCGTCGCCATTCGGCCAAGGAGTTTTCTCTGAAGCATTCGGCAAAGGCACTCTGCGGTCGGGAACGCGTCATCATTCGGCAGAGGCGTTATTCCGCAGGCGAAAAGAAGTAACATTCAAGAAGGCGTGATGACGTGGATCAATGCAAGGAAAAGGCCGGTTCGAACAAGAAACGCGATATGGACACGAAGATTCATCGTTTATTTTTGGAGGCAAGTATTGTAGTCGTGTCCGACTAGGAGTTGTATCAAGACCTGGGTATAAATACAAACCCATGCTATTGCCGATTGGAACCAAATATGCAGCATTCGGCAAGTGGTCTCCAAATTGGGAAGGTCCTTTCAGAGTGGTTAGATGCGTGCCTGGAAATGCATATATTTTGAAAACTTTACTGGGAGAAGAATTCACTGCTGCTATAAAAGTTTGTATGGGGTGACGAACAACAAAAGGCTTTTAATGAAATAAAAGAGTACATGAAGAAGCCACCAGTATTGGTGCCTCCACAATTGAACAAGCCTTTCAAGTTGTACGTGGCGGCCGATGCCCAAACTATTGGATCGGCCCTCATACAAAAAGTTTGAAGGGAAAGAAAGAGTGGTTGCATACCTTAGCCGAAAGTTACTAGATCCAGAGACACAATGACTCAAAGATGGATCAAACAGATGAAAGGAACATATGATTTTGATGTAACTAAGGCAGATAAATTGTTTGAGTTCCTGGTAAAAGAAGGCCGAATCAAATTGCCAGAGGGGCATTCTATGCTTCGGCCCGATGGAGTGAAAGATAAGAGGTACTGTGGGTTTCATGATAGAAATTCTCATTCCATTAATGAATGCAGAGTCTTTAGGATGAAGATTCAGAAAGCTATCCAGGAAGGACATTTGAAATTCGACAACAAAATGAAACTGGACAGTAACCCTTTCCCTCAGAATATGATCGGGTTCTCAGTTAATATGGTAAATGCTGTTCCATCTGGAGAAAAGGGAAGATTGAAAGTTTTTACCATGTGCTTAATTCATGCAACACACCTTTGCCCAATCTAGATCGGCTAGAATCGGCTCTGCTTTACGGTGCGACGACTTATCCCCTCATAGCCGAATCAGAAACCGATCTAGGTTGCCACGTGTCGCGGGTTCAAGCCTGTCGGCATCGTGTAGATCTTGACAGAACCGGGTATCACGCGGTGGATGCAGGTTTTTGGGTCATCTCAGAGCTAATCATCCGGTGGATTAGAATTCGATTCGATCTGATAGATTTATCTTTACCGATTAGGCTTGTTCCTTCGCCATGGACCCCGATTCGGCTAAATAGCCGTATTCGGCAGAGCTCTCACGAGTGAACGTGTGTTCGTGGGTTTGCATTGGACAATGAATGCTTTTAGCCTTTCACGATTAGATTGTATCATGCGGTGGATTAATCTAATCTGATTAGTGGCGTGGTTACAAACAAGTCGTATCATGCGGTGGATTAACTTGTTTTGTTATCATGCCTGACGGGTGCTGCTTAGTGGGATGACTTTTCCAGCAGCCAGTTCTTCAGCCATCACAATGTGATTCAAGGTTGGCTCATTGGCCTTACCACAAAAGACTGATCTGCATAGCCACATGTCTGATGGTCCTCTGACTGATGTCGAATACAGAGCTTTCCTGAACATGTGGCTATGCAGATCAGTCTTTTGTGGCAAAGCCAATGAGCCAACCTTGAATCACATTGTGATGGCTGAAGAGCTGGCTGCTGGAAAAGTCATCCCACTTGGGAAATACCTCCTGGGAAGCGTTTACCATATGCTCAACCAAACCACCCACCTGATGCACACTAGCAAGAAGATCCCCTGTGTCAATGGTCCCTGGTGGTTCGTCCAGATGTGGCTGCAATTATATATGCACCAAATCGTTGCTATTGATCTCAACAGCCGAGACTTCCCTTCAATCAATTATAAAGAAGGAGAAACCCGAAGAACCAAAGGTTGTCAAACTTATGGAGAAGCTGCCTCCACTGTATCCATCAACAAGACCATCGGTGAACTATTTGAGCTCTTCTTCAGGGGTTTTGCCAATCCTCTTTGGTTCCCTTATTTGGACAATGACAACCTTACTCTCCCTTGCGAATTCAGCTTTGAGACTGGATGCACTGATGTACAATCTGTAGCAATTTTTAATGCCTTCATCCAGCCCTGCATCCTGCCAGCCGAATTCTGTGGAGGGAGGCTAGTCCAAAGCACTTATGAATATTATCAGCCAAACATGATGGCTAGACAGTTGGGATGTGGCCAAGTGCCCCCTAGGCTATTCCTCCATGAATTCCTCAGGCCTAGGGAGATAGTCAAGGATTTCACAGAAACAAGAAGGATTTTCAACTATAAATGCTGTGGAACTATTTATGCACCTGATCCTTTTGTGCCAATAATATCTGCTCATCCTTCCTTCACTCTCTGGTGGCAAGAATTCCATGATCATATCTTCAACATGCCAATCCATCCTTTCTGCCTTGAATTAATGCCTGATTATCAGCCAACTGCAGAGGTAACATGCTTATTCCTTTGTCTCTCTTAACAATATTAGCCCCAATCAAAGCATGATACAAGGTTGCCGGTACTTACGGAGGTCGACGGATCGATGACTCCTCTCGAAGAACTCGACGACTCGACTAAAGGACTCGATGTTGGCACGGGGCCAGTTTGTTGTA
>OAMR01000971.1:159169-170493 GCA_900205405.1 Echinochloa crus-galli
GCTGGTGATATCCAGATCAAAGAGGAGGCGCAGGGCGGTGAGGAGGCGCAGGGCGACGAGGAGGTCCCGGAGCTGCCACCGGGATTCGAAGCTCATATCGCCGCAACAAAGAAAATAATACTGCTTTAAAATACAACCAAGATTTTGTTACACTCAATGCGGTGAAAGGGAAAAATATTGAATAACAAAGTTTCATAACTCTTCAAGGTCTACATTATTTATTTGGGTCGTTTTGTCAAATTCCAAAGTGGTAATATCATGTAGTACAAAATTGAATAAACTTCTTATTATGTAGGATCTATGTGTGATGGTTGTTAGTAGACTAAAAGAATATACCACCTCACTTATAAAATATATGTCATTTAGGACAACATATTTAGTCATATATTCAAGAACGGATCGAGGAAGTATATGCAACCTTCAATCAATCGATATTCTATCTTTGCTGGTTGATTTATGTTGTGATCAATTTGGTATTTGGTCGATCTAGCAGGAATTCATAATCTAGCTGGCCCTTTTTTGTGCTTGGAAAGAATCGAATTAAATTGAAGAAAAGTGTGGAGGAAAAGATTCAGAATAAACTTCCTCATATGGCTCGTTCAGGGACGAAATTGTGCTTTGGTCGATACTTCGAGGACAAAATTGGATATTCTGCCGAAACAAAAATCTGCGGCCTCCCTGCTTTGGTCCTTCCCTATTCCTCCCCCAGCTGCAGAACGTCGAAGAAACCCCAACAAAACCCTAAGCCACCTACATCTAGATCCCTTGCCGCAGCTTGCGTACGGATCGGGGCAACGACGATGGCTGGGCGCAAGCGGACGATGGCTAGGCGTAAGCGGAGCGACCACATCTCCCGGAGGCAAGCACGCGACGAGCTGTCTTCGGCGACCTCGGTGCCTCCGTCCCCACGCTCACCGACGGCATCGCGTCCTTCTCCAATCCACCTCCCCTCGTCCACGGCGGGGCCTGTTGGCACTTCTTACGATCCAATATCAGAATTGAGAATCCTGGTACTGGGGTAAGAAGTGTTTTAGTGGTTTTCCTTATGGCTTAGTAAAATATAGAAATATTCTGCAAGCGCACAGAATCACCGCTGTAGCACTTCACCTGGGAGTATCCCGAGGTATCGTAATTTATATTTCCGCAGGGAAGCTTTGGCAAGAATACTAGTGAACAAATATTCGAGACTATCAGAGAGAGGAGGGTACACGACTAGACAAGACAGGGGATAATGGTATTGGATAGGAGTGGATATACTGGACACACAGCTCAAGGGATACTCAGATAAGGGGGAGAAGAGATAGATAGTTGGGAGGACAACGAGAAGAGACAGAGGACTCCTGGATACTTTATTTACCTATGTCACTCTAGCCTAGAGATACAGCTGCTACAGAGCCAGCACTAGGAGATCTGGGATAACTCTAATGTCTTAGCTTCGGGACAAGGGAACCGGTGAACACACAGAAAGGGATGAGAAGGGGTGCCACTATTTCCCAACTGGGGAATCCTACGGACCGGAACTAACGTGATGGGCTACGAAGACCGAAAGGGCTGTCACCACCTCCCGGCTACCACCTCCGCTGAATCGGGGGCACTCTAAGGCCACTGGCTAGGCTAGGAACCACTCATACACTAGTCAACGACTACTTACTCTGCTAGCAAGAGCAAGCAACCTTGTTAAGCAAGATCGAAGAACCAGCCAAGACAAAGACTTAAACAAGACTACAAGCACTAGAACTATAACTGACTATAGTCTAAACAAGATATATGCTGCAACTAGGATAAAGTAGAAGCAAGATATAAATGACAAAGGCAAAGTGATAAAGATAACTATATTGATAGTCAATGTCTTACAAAAGGAAAAGTAAAAGATACAAGAGCTTATACGAGAGCTTCTGAAGATGACTCCGGAACCTCCGAGGCAAAGCTCGACTCAACTCTAACTCCCAACTAAACTATCCTAACTCTACTAGAATGAAAGTGGAAATGAGCTCCTTGACTTGGTGTGTGTTTACAAGTGAAAGTGACCCTCTATTTATAGCTCCAAAGGTCGGTTGAGGCAGGGTAGCGGCCAAGGAAGCCAGGGGGTACCCCCTGGGATTTCGGGCGAGGGGAGGCGGTTCGGCAGAACAGGTCGGTTCGGCCGAACTCCCCAGTTCGCCCGAACCAGAGGATCTGCCGACCTTGCTTCCCACGGCCAGGATTGGCTCCCTGGTGTCGGATGGCATGTGGTTGCTCGGTCGTGGTTGACGTGGACGGCTCCCGGTGACTAGTACAGCTAAGGGAGGTAACCGGCCGAATGGAGACGTTCGGCCGATTCGGTCATTTTCGGCCCCAATAGCGCGTATTTGTCGTAGTTGTACCTGCACAAGTGGCACTCACCAAAACTCGTGGAACTTTATTAGAAATAAAACCTAAGTACATGGAATGTTGCATAAAACCTCATTTATTCCCGAGTATTGGTGGTCGGATTTGGGTTGTAACGACCGCCAACAAGCTCCCCCAAGCTTAGCTCTTTGCTCGTCCTCGAGCAAAGATATAAACTTAGGCTCGGTGGATCCGGAGTTGCTACAATGTCATTTCTTTTGCAGGTAACTTTATAAACAACTAGTACTCCAATTTTACTTGAATCATAGGCAAAGCTTTTAATTCACCTTTTTACCTATGGGGCTTATAGCAATCTCCTTATCTTGGGCGGTTGAAAGGACGAACAGTTTAAACTCAGTTTTATTCCACTCTACTCTTTTCAGGATCCCATCTCGGAATTTTTTCACAAGTTTTGAAAACTACAAATTGTTCCTCATTGGCACACTCAATCACTCAAGTGTATTTGAATCCTCACCAAAGGCTTGTGCCTTCTTTTCATCCTAACATCTAATATGGCTTTTTGTGTGGCTCAGGGACAAAGGATGAAGGCATGCATGCATCTTATATTTTGCTAAGTCAAAGACCGGATCTCTGAGGAGACAAATCACATCTTAAGATCGAGACGTGCAAGTGTGTGGATATGAATGGAGTGGAATATGGCTAGACATTCCACAATTATCCCAGAATAAATGCAGATAGAATTTAACCAAACTCTCACTATATAAATCCCCACAACAATTTTAACTTGGAATAAACCATGTGCTCCCACAAGGTTTTCAGGTTTATTATTACTCATGCCAATTAACTCAAGCACAATTTAGCAACTAATTGAAACAAAGTACTTGCAAAATTAAAGACAGAGCAACTATTCATCATTTCCAAGGTGAGAGGCATATGATTCATTCCATGCATAGTTGGGAGTTATTTTATTCAAGGGAAATATTTTTGGTGTTTCCATTTTAAGGTGGAAATAAAATGGAAAGGGAAATGGAAAATGCAAGATCTAAAAGATCAAAGTGCTGGATAAATCGGGCCATACCTGGTGGGGGTCCTCCCCCAAGCTTGGACTTTCACTGGTAGGGGTTGAGCCTTGAGAGGTACTGGCTCAGCTGTTCCGCTTGCTCGTGGACATCATGCTGAATGGACGCTACCATCCCGCTATTCTCTTGGTGGTACTGAGAATGGCGGGCTAGCGTTTCCTGGATCTCTCAGGTACGGTCGTCGATGAGCTCGACTCGGTCGGAGATATAGGACAGCTCCCGGCCATAGTCGAAGCGTGCGGACTATGAGTATCCGGGGTAGTATGGCTGGGAGGCACTGTCGTACCCCCCTCCATACCGGCTCCCGGACCACTCAGAGTCCGTGTCCTGGCCGTAGTCCCAGCATCCTGAGGCGAAGTAGTTCGGTTCCTGGTCTTGCCCGGAGCCTCCTGCTCCGGACGTCCCAGCACCGGTGTACATGTCATAGGTAGCCTCGAAAGCGGAAGTGTGTCGGTGCGGCATTTGTGGTGCATCTTCCGGCTCCTGTGAGGTGGCGAGCCCAGCATCACGCCTGGCTCGTCCCCTCGTGACTGGTCCGTCACCTGCAACGCTGTGCCGAGCGGGCTCTCTCCAAGGTGGAGAATCGTCTGACTCGGTCCTCAACTGAAGGGTTAGTTTAGGCGTGGATACAACCTTAGTGCTGCACAAGGCAAAGGCACTTCAGTTGTATAGCCACGGTAAATCATTGCCAGCGTTGCGTCAGGCGTCCGCCGTATCATGTGGGCTTGCACGAAGTGCTCGGCATCCACGACGGAACGCGCTGTCTCGATGTACGTGAGCCGGGCGCCTTGAAGGACGCCCAGGTGGTTAGCGAGGCGAGTGACTAGAGAAGTCTTTGCCATGCTACCCGCATGAGAAATATGAGACAACCAGTGACCAACCATGTCTTTCACAGGCGAATAGGGGATTTGCTTGACCATGGCAAAAAGAACCCGCAACTCGATGGTATTGACAGGGCGCAAATCTTCCCGGGGGAATACCGTCATAGACACCCAATGATGCATGAAACGCAAAGTGGGGTTATGTATACTGTTTGTGCGAGGCGCATGACAATTGGTATTCCCCAAAATCTTTTTCTAAAATGCAACCCGATCAAATCTTTTCAGCGCTTTGTTCAGGTCTAAGGAACAACGGCTTGAAAATCCGAGACCCTAACTGAAATCCCTCCAAGAGCAAAAGAACTCTTGGTTGAAAAATCGAAAACGAATCCCCCCAGTTTCCGAAACCAACGTCGAGAGGAATTCAAGGGTGAATAGGTACGAACCTTCTTCGTTGATGTGCCAGAAATTCTCCCAGCCAATGGCCTGGAAAATTTCTGTGAACTCTACGTCCATACCCGTGTCCCTGAGCAAACACGAGTGTGCTCGAACTCCTTCAGCCGAAGCTCATTGAAGGTGTTCCGCTCCCTTTCTGTTCTAAGGTTGATGTCACTCTCGCTCAGGAGCTGCCTGGCTGGGGGCGTGGCATGGCCCCATCCCGAGCCAGCTGCTCCGTGCTCGCCCGTGTCCATCCGGCTCGAGCCTCGAGACGGAGCTGGGGAACTCCCAGCATCGTCCGATGAGCCGATAACTTGGTCCATACTAGATCTTAGCCCACCGCAGATAGATACTTGCTTCGGGACAAGGGAACCGGTGGACACACAGAAAGGGATGAGAAGGGGTGCCACTATTTCCCAACTGGGGGATCCGGAATCAAGTCAGTCATTCGAAATAGTTAGTCATTCTTGCGGGGATGAAAGCCACCACAAAAGGTTAGTCGTTCTTGTGGGTGTCGGTGACCACCACAAACACGTCCAGAATTTCAGCACAAAGATGACAACAAAGGCAAAAGATTTTTGGGATTTTCTTAGTAATGCAAAGGAACCGAATCTGAACAAGAAGCTTGCAAAATTTTCTATTCTCTCTCAAATTAATTACTCAAGTGGTTCATTTATTTTGAAAGGGAAGCATGCAAATGCAATTGGGAATTAAAAATTAAAAGGGACATATGGGATACATACCGGTTTTCCTCGCGACGAGAGCTCAGCTTTTAAGTCCGCGCGCGGGACTTCTCCTGTCTTCAGTTACTTGTGTCATCGACCGGTCCTGGAGTGGATGACTCGGACGATGCAACCTTCTTCCGCCACATCTTCTTGTTCTTCTTCTTCGGTGTCGGTGACGGCGGGATTGGCGTTTCTGAAGATTGTGGTTCGGATGCAACCACGTTGACCTGCTCCAGGTTATTGGAATTTTGAATTGAATCAATGCATACCTGAGAGCATTTCTCCACCCTGGGCTTGAACGCAAACTTTTCTTCCTTGCTGTTGATGTTCCGACTGATTTCTCCGGCTCCTACATCGACGTTTGCATTGGCGGTGCTCAGAAAGGGCCTCCCGAGGATGAGAGATGTCTTCGTGTCAACCTCCATATCGAGCACCACAAAGTCCACGGGTACAAAGAATTCCTGGATTTTTACCGGAATATCTCGGCTATTCCCGTGGGGTAGCGAATCGATTGATCCGCTAGCTGCAAATACATGGTTGTAGGGGACAAAGAAGAATAGTTTAGTTTGTCGAACACTACCTTGGGCATGTCGCTGACTGTAACACCCTAAAAATGCCTATTTTAAAATTTAGTAATTAAATTTGCTTTTATTTAATTTAATGCTCATATTTATCTAAGGAAAATAAATTATTTCTGAGAAAATAAAATTATATAAGGTTAGAAACATTTTGTTGCATTCATGTTGTCTGCATTTGTGTTTTGTTTGTGTGCGTTCAATTGGAATTTAAATTCTGTTTAAATTCGAATTTGAATCGTTTTGTTTGGAGCTCTAGAAAAGTTGTAGCAGCCCGAGTCCATTTTCCCTCCCTGAACTTCTCTCCCCGGCCGAGCTTGCCCCTGTTTCTTTTCTTCTGCGCAGCTGCCCGCTCCCCGCGCTCTCGCTTTCGGCCAGCCCGCGGCCTGCTTCGCTTTCCCGCCAGCCTGTTTCCTTTCCGCCCCCGCGCCAGCCGCGCTCACCCGTCAGTCGCCCAACGCGGCCCAACAGCCAGCCTGTCGTGCAGCCCGCCCCAAACCGAGCACCCTAGCTCGTTTCCGAGCCTCGCCGGCGAAGCGCCGCCGCAGCCGCCCCAGCGCCGCCGCTCGTCGCGTCCCCGCCGACGACCCCCTTCCCAGATTCAATCTGAGCCGCCTGTGTTCGATCCAACGGCCCAGATTCAACCGAACCCGAGTTAATACTGGTCAACTCGAGTCAGCGCCCCATGTTTTGCAAAAGAGCCCCTCCACTATTTCAAAATCAACCCGCGATCCAGATCTATTCAAAAATAATTAGAATTAGTCCTGATTTTTACAGAAAACCCCCTGTCCTTTTTAGAAATCACACCCGAGGTCCTGTCTTGGTTAATTTGTGATTTATTTTGCAAATAAACCCTCCTGTTTTTTTATAAAATTATGTTTTAGCCCCTGAGTTTTTGCAAATAAGCCCCTGGAACTTTTAAAACTTTGCCAGCAAGTCCCTGAACCTTAGAAAAGCCATAACTTCTTCGTTTTAGCTCCGATTTGAGTGATTTTCGCGCTCACGTGTTCGTAGCAAAGTGTAGATTAGTTTCTCAGCCATCTTTTGTTCTGTTTTTACTGTTTGGTGTACTGTTCTAATAGAATAATATTGTTTGCATGTACTGGCTTGTGTGGATGCTTGTGTGTTGATGTATGAGTCCAGTCGGTGAGCCTTACACGCTTGAGTTCGAGGGTTACGAGGAGCAGGACCACCAGCAGCAGCAGCAGCAGCATCAGCAGTTTGAGGAAGGCAAGTATAGCACGGATAATCCTTGCTACCTAAACACACCTTTACATTATTTACTGCATACACATGTGTCTAAATTGTTACCCTTTTAAGGTTGTACCTAGTTT
This sequence comes from Echinochloa crus-galli, assembly GCA_900205405.1. Lineage (NCBI taxonomy): Eukaryota > Viridiplantae > Streptophyta > Magnoliopsida > Poales > Poaceae > Echinochloa > Echinochloa crus-galli. The sequence goes on from OAMR01000971.1 coordinate 166,467, forward strand.
GTTTACCCTATACCTCGATTACCTTGGGTTATTGCATTTGGGTAGAACTTTGCTAAGTGCAGCTACTATCACCTTTGTTTAACTGTTAATCTTGACTTAATGGTTCACTTCAATGTTAATGGTAAAACTTGCTTTTTAGAAACATGGATCAGGGAGCTAGGGCGTACGCTTCGTGCTTGGCCCTAGTGTCTCTCCGTAAGGACTGGTTCTTAAAGCGGAAACCCAGGAGCCTGTCGCCCCCGCCAGAACTATAATGGCTCTGGTCTTGGACAAGTAACATGTACGGCTCTAGCTTGACAGTAGTTACCGACGGGCCGACGGCATTATGGAAAGCATGGGTGACAGTATGGTTTGATCCACCGAGGACGGAGTATCCGTCGGCTTTGTCCCTGTGAGGCACAGTCCCGTGTTGGGAGCCACCGTATGGCGGGGGTTCCACACGTTGCGCTATTTATTTTGTTGTTGTTATTCTTTTCCGCGCTTGGACACCATTGACCCCCTCGTGTTGCTACATGAGCGTCAGTCAATCTCGGTGCCTTGGGTCATGCTGCCTAGGTTGTACCATAACGGCTACTGTTTTGTTAGGGTAGCTCTCTCGGGCCCAAGGAACAACCGCGGCCTGTCGCGGCCTCCTCTCCCCCGCGCAGCCCCGTGGGCCGGCCCAGCTTCGTCCGCGCGGCCGCCGGATTTCTTGGCGTGCGTGCCACGGTAACCTCGGCGTGCGCGCCAGATAGGGCCGCATCCGCGCCCCTATAAAGCTCGTGGCCTGGATCCTTTATGATTAGAAGATGCTGTTATTTATTATGGTTTAATGTTCACCTCTACTATATTAATTGGGTTACAACTAGGATTCATGTGAATGTAGTGATTATGATGATGTTAAAATGAAACAACTAAAATTGCTAATGCAGTACAGCCGTGCCAAGCCTTTCTTTTAAGCCTTCATTATTCGTGTTGTACTTGCTAAGTAAGACATTTACTTACACTTGCTATTCAACAAAATCCCGGATGGGTAACAGATGGATTAGATGGTACCGCTGCTGTTGAATTTCCTGAGCATCTGCCATTCTACTAGCTGTGTTCAACCAGTCGGTGTCCCCGTGGGTTATGGTTATCGGCTTCGTTTTCGTTTAGAGAGAGTTAATAATGAGACTTCCGCTGTTTTATTCATTTATTTGAGTCAAACTCTGATGTAAAACCATTTATTTTATTCGAGCACTGTATTCTGTTATCATATTTGTTCGCTATATGTCCCCCCCCCCGAGTCAAACCAGTCCATACCGGTCAGTGCTGGCAGTTTTGCTAAAGAGCCCCTGCCCTTTTTGGAAATCAACCCGCGGTCCAGATCTATTCAAAAATAATTAGATTTAGGTCCTGAATTTTATGGAAAACCCCCTGTCTTATTTAAAAATAGCACCCGAGGTCCTGTTTTAAGTTATTTTACGCTTTAGCCCTGCTGTTTTTATATAAAATTATGTTTTAGCCCCTGAGTTTTTGCAAATAAGCCCCTGGAACTTTTAAAACTTTGCCAGCAAGCCCCAGAACCGTAGAAACGCCATAACTTCTCCGTTTTAGCTCCGATTTGAGTGATTTTCACGCTCACGTGTTCGTAGCGAAGCGTAGATTAGTTTCTAAGCCTTCTATTGTTCTGTTTTTACTGTTTGGTATACTGTTCTAATAGAATACTATTGTTTGCATGTACTGGCTTGTGTGGATGCTTGTGTGTTGATGTACGAGTCCAGTCGGTGAGCCGTACGCGTTTGAGTTCGAGGGTTACGAGGAGCAGGAACAGATAAGAAAGATGGGACCCAGAGATTGTGTGTGGATTATCGAGCTTTGAATGAAGTGACCATCAAGAACAAGTACCCGGTTGATAAATCACTAGGAGACCACCATGATTTTGTTTCAGATCCTTTAGTTACGTTTTTCAAAACCAGTGCTGTCGAGTCTTGTGTGAATCATGTCCTTGGGTGCTTGATTTTGTTGTTATTATGCTTATGTTTGATTTGGATTTTTGTAATGATTGTGATGGTCATAGACGCAAGTCTATCTCCATCTAGATATAGGACTAAGGTTTAAGGAATATTAGTGAATAAGGAAACTTCCTTGCTATCTCCTTTGCACTTCCTCTGTCTTACTCTCCATGTCTCTGAATCATATCCCCCCAAGTACTGCTATCTTCCTATGCACCATCTGCAAGCATGGGTTATCTATTACCGATTGACGGGAATACTGATGGGAGATATCTTGCTATGGTAGATGGTTAACACCAGAGGCAACCCCGGAGGCAGTGGAAGCATCCAGAACCAGAACCCACCTCCACCACCGCCACTCACCATGGAGCAGATGATGCAGATGCAACTCCAGCTGACACAGCAGATGGCGCAAACCGTAGCACTGATGCAGCAGAATCAGCAGAACTCGCCTCAACAGCACCACGTGCAACCCAGAGATAAAAGGGGCGCGTTTATGAAGGGACGCCCTCCTACCTTCAACAAGTCTAGTGACCCAATGCAAGCAGAGGACTGGCTCAAGGCAGTGGAACGACAGCTGGACATCGCACAGTGCAACGACCGGGAGAAGGTGCTATATGGAGGTGGACAGCTCCAGGGAGCAGCTTTGGATTGGTGGGATGCGTACCAGTATGCTCACCCCAATCGTGATCAGATCACTTGGCAGGAGTTCCGCGACAGCTTCCGTTCTCACCACGAGGTCCTGTTTAAGTTATTTTACGTTTTAGCCCTCCTGTTTTTATATAAAATTATGTTTTAGCCCCTGAGTTTTTGCAAATAAGCCCCTGGAACTTTTAAAACTTATGCTCCGGAGGACGTGAATACTGATAGGAAGAAGCAGACCCGATTCCGAGATGGCCTGCATGATACACTCTAGTACCAGCTCCTGTGCTCCAAGTTCGCCACTTTTCAAGAACTGGTGGATAGCGCACTACTGCTGGAGCACAAGCGCCGCGAGATGGAGGAAAAGAAGAGGAAGCTTCAAGGCACACCGTCAGGAAGCAATGTTCGCCCTCGCTTCAATCCTCAGCAAGGAAACCAGCAGATGGTGACTCCACAGCGTTTCCAGGGACAGTCCGGAATGATGAACCGCAACCAGTATCAGCAACGTCCCCAGTACCAGCAGCGTCCCCAGTACCTCCTAGCACCACCTCAGCAGCGTCTTCAGAACCAGCCACAGAATGGTCATGTCCAACGCCCCAACCCGGTCAACAATGCACCTACGGCTCCGAGGTGCTTCGGTTGTGGTGAGCTGGGACACTATGCCAGCGCTTGTCCTCGCAAGGCTCAGAACGCCGTTGGTCAGAACAACAATCAGAGGGTTGGACAACCGCAGAACCAGAACGGGAACCAGCAGCAGAACCCGGCGAGAGGAAAGGTCAACCACATGGGTGCGGAAACCACAGAAGGAGCAACAGATGTCGTTGTGGGTACGTTCCCTGTCAACTCGACTCTCGCAACTGTATTGTTTGATACTGGAGCTTCGCATGCTTTCATATCTGCTGCTTTCGTGAAAAAGAACATGATGATCTTGCAACCTATGGGGAACCCCATGGTAGTTAGTTCACCCAGGGGAGAACAGCGTGCCACTTTACGTTGCCCCTGTATCACCATCACAATAAGGGGGGTAGACTTTGTGGTGAACCCGATAGTCCTAGAAACCCTTTTAACGGTTCACTTCAATGTTAATGGTAAAACTTGCTTTTTAGCAACATGGATCAGGGAGCTAGAGCATGTGCTGTGTGCTTTGCTCTAGTGTCTCTCCCTAAGGACTGGTTCTTAAAGCGGCAACCCAGGAACCTGTCGCCACCGCCGAAACTATAATGGCTCTGGTCTTGGACAAGTAACATGTACGGCTCTAGCTTGACAGTAGTTACCGACGGGCCGACGGCGTTATGGGAAGCATGGGTGAGAGTATGGTTTGATCCACCGAGGACGGAGTATCCGTTGGCTATGTCCCCGTGAGGCACAGTCCCGTGTTGGGAGCCACCGTATGGCGGGGGCTCCACACATTG
>OAMR01000971.1:234120-249019 GCA_900205405.1 Echinochloa crus-galli
GCGCCTACAGCGGCCGGCGGAGACCGAGGGCGCGCCGAGGAGGAAGCGCCGCCCTCTCCCTGGCGCAACGACGCCGCCCACCTCGCCGCAGCGGCGTGTGTGTAAGGGCCGCCCCACCCTTGCTGCCACCCCCTTGTCTTGCTCTTGCCTTGCTTCTCCTCACGCTGCTGGAAGTCGCCTGCGCCGCCGCTCGCTGCTCGCTCCACCGCGGCCTTGCTCGTGCAAGAAACCCTCTCCTTGGGCGGGAAGGGCTTCTTCTTGGCGCTTCCGCTTGCCCGGATCCACCGACCGGTAGCGGGATCACACGGCTGGGCGGGATTGAAGCTGGACATATCGTTGCCTGCGCCGCGGCTCGCCTCTCCTCTTCTTTGCGCCACCGCTCGCCGGTTGCCACAGTCTTATCCAAATCCCGGTGATGTAAAAAAAACTACGGTGAGGCCCAATCCCGGCCCATTAAGATATTCGAAGCCCAATCCCGCCTTGCCATTTCTGTTCCCAAAATTCTCGCGCGCTTTCTTCCTCCCTCGCCGCCTATAACTGCTTCCACCCCTCCCATCTCCGCCGCCACCGTCTCACCCACCTGCATCACGACGATGGCCCGACGCACGCACCCAGCTCGCAAGCAGCCGCGCGACGCTGCTGGTCGTTTGTCGCGAAGTCCGTCATCGACATCGTCGACTCCATCGAGCGGCCGCTACTCCTCATCCAACCCACGACCACAGAGGAGGCATCGGCATGCCGTGGAGGCGCGGGTCGAAGTCGACCTGGACCACGCCGTGCATGTAGAAGTGCCCTTCATCCCAATGGGTTTCCGATCTGCCATGACCGTCCCCAGGCAAGAACGGAGGAATAGTAATCGTCGCCGAAGCCTCGTCGTTGCGCAGGAAGAACAAGGTGAGGCAGACCCTATCCTGCGTCTTATCGTGCAACCATATATATGTACAATCTGTCGATGACAAATTGAAAAAATTATTTCGATGTAGCAAAAGAGCCACCACTTATACACCCAGGCTTGGCCCACTACTGAATCGGACGCGGAAATGGGCATCGACGATTTTGGCCTGCGAGGATGCTTGTACGAAGTGAGGGTGCAACACTACTTGTCTAGATGAAATGGAGTAAATTTGCTTCGTAATTATTGTGTGTTCCTTATGTTCTGATCAAGATTTGCATGTAATTCAGTCAAAACGAAAGAAGTATGAGTTTTGTTTCCCAAAGATTCAATGCAAGATGATGCTGAATTACGACAGCGATGAAGATGAGTACGATGGACCTACTAAGTCTCTTCGTGAGGTGACGCTCCTATCCTTGAAGTTAAACATCAGTAAGAGAATTTCTGAAAATAGTTGATGACCTTCTGTAAATGCTTACTGTGACGCCTTTGTGAAATGATAGATTTATCAGATGGCTGAAGATCTTCGCGTTACAGTAAAGCGGAAGCATCCAGATCTTCGCGTTGCAGTAAAGCGGAAGCATTAGAGGGGTGAGTTCTACACCCAGGAATCTGATCGGGAATGAAGCGGACGATGAAGCGATGATCTGAACTGAGGAAGTAGATATGATACCTTCTTGTCTGTCTTTTGTCTATTGCTTTTGCTTCTCTGATGACTTACTTTTACCAGTTATTTCGAGCAAAGTCCCAAGCAAGCTCTCACAAATATTCTTCTCAATATGCATCACATCTAGATTATGGCGTACGACCAATGAATCCCAATATGGCAGTTCAAAGAAAATACTCTTCTTCCTCCAGTTGTGCCATCTAGCATCTTCATCACGCTGCTTCCTCTTCTTAGAGGTAGTGGCTCCATATACATAACTGAAATCTTCACCAAAAATTATTTGTTGCAGACAAACTTTGGACCTATTGGTTCAATAGAAGTAAACAAATCAACCCCTAATTATTAAAACAAACAGCAACCCCTAATTATGTAAAAAAACTGTCGTCGTCTTGTCCATCTGAATTGGCTGGAGCAACCACTCTGTCTCCGGTGTAGGTGTCATCAGCATCGTCGTCATCTTCATATATGTCTTCGTGATCCAGTTCAGGCATTGGTATAGCAAGCTCAACAACAGAAGCATCAACACTTGTCCCTTCCACATCAGGCCTCCTCCAAGTTGACACATCGTCTTGGTCCGCAACAAAAATTTTTTCTACACCTATAACAACCTCATCCATATCAGTATCACCAACATTAATGTCAGTGTCTTCCTCTCCTTCAGGCATGGCAAACATTTTCATAGGTTTCATTCTGAGGACGCTGCACCAGTTTTCTTTCTTCGAATTCCCGCTTTTCACAAAGCACACTTGCTCCGCTTGAGTCGCCAGGACGTAAGGCTCAGCTGAATAGCGACGCTGAGAGGTATCAATATCGACAATCCCAAATTTATCTTTACTGTACCCTTTTGATCTGTTTGTTCCTTGTTTAGGAACATCATACCAGTCACGCTCAAACAATGTGACTTCCTGCCTTTCATGAAAATCAAGGATGTAGATTCTTTTGATCTGTCCAAACCATTCCATGCCATCTTGACTCCTGACGACAACACCACTGTTCTGTGTCATTAGATTTTTCTCCACGTGCGATGCCCGAAAATAGAAACCATTGATTGAGCACCTATTCTTCACAGTAGCTATATTTGTTTCAGGACCACGAGAAAGAGAATAAAATAAATCATGGGATGTGCTTTCCCCTCCCTATGCAGGTTCCTCATCTACACTCACAAATGTTTTGACAATATGTTACGACCACATTCAAGATTGACGAGTTTAAATTTAACACAAATGTATATTACTCACCTTTCGCTCGAACCATGATACAAATTCATCGGTGTGCCTCCTATCAACATTCTTCGATCTACCTTTCTCCAATTCGGCCTTATGCTCACTGCAACATTTTGAAAAAAAAGAAAATCAATCACAGCGATATATGTAGTGTGGACCATGTAACAAGATTCAAATAATTTACATGTGGTACTTACTTTATCCATGGAAGTACCTCATCACAGTTTGATAATATGTAGTGCCTCATCGTCTGCAAGACTTCGGGACCTAGTGCCTCCATATTATGCTTAGAAGTAGTTCTCTTTCTGTTCATGTCCCTGCTCGCAAATACACTCAGACCAGCAGGCGGTTCATTAACAGTGCTCTTTTCTTGACGCTCTGGCCGATCAATCTTCGTACTCACACCTTGAAAGAACCAAGTACAGAATGTAAGGCACTCCTCCGAAATATATCCCTCTGCTATTGAACCCTCTGGGTGCGCTTTGTTCCTCACATATCCTTTGACTGTGCGTAGGTACCTCTCAACTGGATACATCCACCTATAGCACGCAGGGCCTCCGCATTCAGCCTCCCAAGCAAGATGCACCAGTAAGTGCATCATAATATCAAAAAATGCTGGAGGGGAAATCATCTCAAGACGACAAAGGGTCTCTGCAATCGATTTGCTAAGTTCCTGCATCTCGGTCACAACAACCTCCTTTGAACATAACGAGTTAAAAAACCTGCTGAGCTGGATCAACGGGATCGCTACTTCTTCAGGCAATATTTCACGTACCACAAAAGGTAGGAGTTTTCGTAAGATAATATGGTAGTCATGACTTTTCAGAGTTTACATGGCAGGCGCCATCAACACATCTCCTGATATTAGCGGCATAACCATCGGGCATCTTAACACCTTGTAGAAAGTTGCACAGGATTTCCTTTTGATGAGGACCTAATGAGTACAATGCTGGTGGCATGTCGTATTTACCTTTCTCATTGCGAACTGGATGTTGATCCTTCCTTATTCCCAATTCTTTCAGATCAAGTCGAGCCTTCTCACTGTTCTTACTTTTACCAGTTATTTCGAGCAAGGTCCCAAGCAAGCTCTCATAAATATTCTTCTCAATATGCATCACATCTAGATTATGGCGTACGACCAATGAATCCCAATATGGCAGTTCAAAGAAAATACTCTTCTTCCTCCAGTTGTGCCATCTAGCATCTTCATCACGCTGCTTCCTCTTCTTAGAGGTAGTGGCTCCATAGATGACTTGCTCAAAACTATCGTGCTGCTGCCGAACTTGTTCACCGTTGAGTGGCACCGGTGCCTCCCTCGTCTCAACCGAGTTATTGAAGCTGGCCTTGACCCTCCGCCACCTGTGGTTTCTAGGCAGAAAACGCCGATGCCCCATGTAGCAATGCTTCATACCGAATTTTAACCACATGCACTCAGTAAATAGGTTGTCCTAAATGACATATATTTTATAACCACACTTTGAGAGTGGCCACATTTTATCTTGGAAGCAATTAAAACTGCAACATCTTGTTGGGCACTATCTAGATCGTTGTTTGAGAAGGTATACAGAAGAGGCGGTGATGCCTTCACTTGCTTTGCATATATGTCACATGTCCTTTTTAGGCCTTGATAGGGGTAAGGGGAGGAAAATAGAAAATACATTAGGGTTGAAAGAAAAAGAAAATAATATTTTCAGACAATGGACAAGAAGAGAATAATAATTAATGGAAAAGTTTGAGAACATACAACAGGTGGCTTCAAGATCTGTTTGATAATGGAGTAGTTCATCACTTCAAACTGTATACTTTTTCCATACACGTGCATTGCTTATTATATTGCACAAGAGGATAGCATATTTGAAATGTGTATTCTGTTGGCACTCCTTACGGCCTACAGATAAATCCGCAAGTGGACGGATACCGATGTAGCTTTCACCCGGGAGTATTCCAAGGTATCGATTTCCACGGAGAACGAGAAGTGGACTGATTCTAAACTATGCTGTCCTTCCAATAGGATTGTTTCAAGCACAACCAAGGAGGTAGGTTGTAAGGAATTAGGATAACTGGCCATGTAGAGTAAGCCACGTTCAACATCCCGAATGGATTGAAGCCATCGGATGCAAGCCCCAGCCTGACATTACGGGGATCCTCTGCAAACTCCCCGTGCTTCTCATTCACGACCTTCCATGCCCTTGAGTTAGCCGGGTGTCTCAGTTTTCCAACATCAATCGATTCGTCCTTGTGCCAACGCATATATGTCGCTATTTCCTCGTTCATAAATAATCTTTGCAGTCAAGGAATCAGTGGAAAATACCTCAATATTTTGTTAGGTAATAATCGCTTCTTTTTTGCTGCATCAGTGACAACCACGTCATTCCCCTGTTCTGAATCTGAAAATTTTCATGTTGGTCTTGATCAACTCCTCATCTGAACCTCCAAGCTTCTTAAACATCGATCATATACCTTGGCAGATTGGATCCGAAGAACAGACTTTTTCCCGTCGTGATGCAGGTGATCGCACGTGCGCCCCGGCGGATTGCGAGACGTCAAGATGTGTGTTGATTTGGTTTCGTTCGTTCCTTCGTCGTATATTTATTAGGGTGAGGATCGGTGAAACGACAAAGATCGAGTTGGGTTAGGACTCGGTGGGTTTGTTAGGGCCTCCAATTTTCGGTGGGTTCCAAGTTGGGCAGATGTCGATTTCATTGATGGGCCTAATAGGCAGGGTTTAGAAACAAGGCCGATCTTTGGCTAAAAGTGACACACTAGAACGCATCAATTGCGGCTAATATTGCTTTCGATTGCAACGGGGATATTTTTGTCGCAATAGCATCTTCTATAGTGCGACGATTGCGTGTTAGCGTCGCCATACCCCTCTCTACTTTGCAACAATTTTGATTCAGGTTGCAATATCAAACATTTCATTCGCAACGAGTACATTGGCGTCGCTATACCCCTCTATAGTTTGCAACACTTTCGATTCAGGTTGCAATATCAAATATTTCAGTCGCAACGAGTACATTGGCGTCGCTATACCCCTCTATAGTTTGCAACACTTTCGATTCAGGTTGCAATATCAAATATTTCAGTCGCAACGAGTACATTGGCGTCGCTATACCCCTCTATAGTTTGCAACACTTTCGATTCACATTGCAATATAAAATATTTCAGTCGCAATGAGTGCATTTTTGTCGCTACAAGTAATACTCTAATAGCGACGTGTCATAGTCGTTGTGGCATGGGCAACTATTGCAACCGTTACCAATAAGCGTCGCAATACCAACGCCCTAATTGCAACAGACGCCCATGCATTGTTGCAACAGACGCCCATGCGTTGTTGCAATTGCAATTGGCACATGGATTAAATTGTGGTTACTTGATTATGTTGGGATTATAACATTCATTAATTTGTGGGTGGTATATACTTTCACTCGCTAGTAAATAGTTGCTTAATAAAACTTGCCATTGAAATTGCAACGGTACACAATTGGCCGCAACACACACCCCTATCGCGACCAATATCGTTAATTGTCGCGTTAAGCCCGGTTTATCGCGACCAAAACACCCTGTTGCCATAAAAACCTGTCGCGATATGCCCAAAACGCTGTAGTGAAAAAACCCCTTGTGGTGTTGTATGACATGTGGGCCGACGATCCAAACAGTCCAAAACTGGATAAACCATTTGCAGATGTGGTAAGTTTGCAGCAGGGATTGGGGTTTTCTTTTGATACTGCGCTAGTTCTAGTGGGGGTGTAACATCACTGTATTCCTTTCGATCTTGATTCTGTTTTTTGGCATTCAGATAGGAAGCTAAAATTATGTGAGGCTTTTTGGACTTTAGCTTTTTCCATTTTGGTAACTAACCCCATCCTACAATGTCAGGTACGACAAATGGCGGAAAAGCTTCGCAGAGCTATCAAACGGAAGCTGCTGGAAAATGAATACGGTTTCGATGATGAAATTTACGACTGAGGAGGTTCCCTAAGAAGATGTGTCATTGGCAGCTGTCTGTTGGTTGCCTATGGTTTCTTTTGGTGTTTTAATGTAATGGAATTCATGTTTGGTATGTGGTAGATTAAGAACAATGGAATTTAGTATGTATGCAGTGGTGATGTAGTCAAGTACTCTGCTACTGAAGTACTGTTTCACCCCATGTCAGTCTTTAACGGAAATTTGACAGCCGGACCCACATGTCATTCTTATATCCAGAAACCTTATATCCAGGAAGGTTTTCACATTCAAAAAATGGACAAATATAACCAAGATTTTGTTACACTCAATGAGGTGAAATGGAAAAATGTTGAATAACAAAGTTTCATAACTCTTCAAGGTCTAAAATATTTATTTAGGTCATTTTGTCAAATTCAAAAGTGGTAATAACATGTAGTACAAATTTGACAAGTCTATGGCATAGCTTCTTATACCATGTGAATGAATAAATATTGTAGTACAAATTCCATAGTTTCAATATCCAGAATTGAGCATGTGGGACCCATTGCATGCGGCAGGAGGGAAAACTCATCACTATTTTTTGCCAAAAAAATTTTTCCCAGCGCGCCAGATTAACACCCAAGTTAAATATCGCCTCAGAACGTTTTCAGCCAAAAAAAATTTCACATCCCGCCATTACCACCTGTTTAAATAAGGCGTCCACATCCCACGTCCCCCTAAGCCTCGCGCGGCGGTGGCGACCATAGTTACTGAATCTGGTCTTCTCGGGAAGGCGACGACGAGGGGAACGTGGAGGCCGGAGGGGGATCAGGATGGTTCCTCGATCTCTGCCCTAGCGCACCTCGAGGCCATCCATGGCCAGCAATGGAGAACCCGTGGAACAACGAAATGGGATTGATGTCATGGACCTTGAAGTTTACCTTTTTCATAATGTCAGGTGCGTATCGGCCGCTTCGCTCTACACCTTCTTGATGAGTTTCCTGGCTTTCATGATAAAATTATGTGCAGTAGTTACACTGTTCCCTCCATGCAATCGATTAGATATACCTCTAATCCCATCTAATAGGGTTCTCACTTGTCAATGAGTTGCCGTGACAAAAAAGAGGGAACGCATCTGCTATATAACATTAACAAGGTGCATGCGGTGGACAGTGAGCTACACTACAGTACCATTACATCTTGTACGATTTCATTCTTGACTACCGGATCCGCATCACTCCAAAATCGGACTCCAATTAGTGGAGCCTTCGCCCTAGTATTTACAACAATATCATCAACAAAGGTACGTCTGTTTTCTCCACAGGGACCACCCAACTTTGATGAAAATTGGATTTTCATCTTTTCACGGCCAGATCTTGATCTCTTGGCAACTGAAGATAACCCTTTCAGGGTTCCACGGCCAACTGGCTTGCCACCTACTTGCATTCACACCAGAGAAAATAACATTCACTGCTGAACAATAGCAGTTGTAGAAACCAATGAAAAATAAAGAGTAAATTCTGGAGGTGTAGAGCTTCTATAACCTTTTGTCTTCCTTGGTCTCCTAGCATGCGATGGAAGTTGTGGTGGTTGCATAGTTTCTGGTGGCGGCGTCGGGCTGCTGTCATTGCTCTCTTCTTGTTGGAGTACGACTACTTCTGTAGGTTTAGCTTGAGCTTTATCAAACGCCTCTGAAAACACATGTACGTACTTAGTAGGTTCACATTTTTCATCACAAATAAGCTGCAGTCGACAAGGATAAAGGACTTACTAACTCTTTGATAGCTCTGATACTAGTTAACCATTTACCGAACGTTGTAATTGTATCCTCCCTGAACTCATCGTGAAGGTCTGCAAATTAATTAGAAACACTGGTATGAGAATAATGTGCAGTCAAGGCTACATGTTGCTAGTGTAGAACAATCAACATACGTACCACATTCGTCGTCTTGTTTTTCAAGCCAATTTTTGTATTCATCAAGATGAAAGTACTCTTCATCATCAGAAAATCAGCACCATTAGGCTCATGCCTCCTTTGTCGTTTCAGGGGTGTAACACTAACCGCCCCTGCATCAGCAGCTGTTTTTGATAGGACCAACCTTAATTTCCTCTCATTGGTTGAATCCACATACCGAATCATTTGGAGTATATCTTTCTTAGATTTAATTTCTATAAGACTCGCTCTACTGGTATCATCTTCATTTCTCTTCATGTTTCAGCGCTGTAAAATAAATGATAAACCTTCATGCCTTTTAATTAAAGCTGGGGCGTTTTGCCCTCGAACTCCAAAAAAACAAATGAGATTAATGGACAAACAATTTCCCTGGTGCCTAACTGAGTGACTTGTACAAGATGCACCAATATATAGAAGAACGACATGGCAACGATTCATTGACAAGTGAGATGTGGACTGTTCTAGTCGAAAGTCGTGGGGAAGCAGTACACTACTTCTCTTGTCAATTGGACAAGGGTGTTATAGACGTTACTGCCCTGGCAGATGTTAAAGAATCGCTCGGATTTGAGCAGCGGGACTACACGTACTACATGAAGAGAAATGAAGATGATACCAGTAGAGCGAGTCTTATAGAAATTAAATCTAAGAAAGATATACTCCAAATGATTCGGTATGTGGATTCAACCAATGAGAGGAAATTAAGGTTGGTCCTGTCAAAAACTGTTGTTGATGCAGGGGCGGTTAGTGTTACACCCCTGAAACGACAAAGGGGGCATGAGCCTAATGGTGCTGATGGTTCTTTTTCTGATGATGAAGAGTACTTTCATCTTGATGAATACAAAAATTGGCTTGAAAAACAAGACGACGAATGTGGTACGTATGTTGATTGTTTACACTAGCAACATGTAGCCTTGACTGCACATTATTCTCATACCAGTGTTTCTAATTAATTTGCAGACCTTCACGATGAGTTCAGGGAGGAAACAATTACAACATTCGTTAAATGGTTAACTAGTATCAGAGCTATCAAAGGAGTTAGTAAGTCCTTTATCCTTGTCGACTGCAGCTTATTTGTGATGAAAAATGTGAACCTACGAAGTACGTACATGTGTTTTCAGAGGCGTTTGATAAAGCTCAAGCTAAACCTACAGAAGTAGTCGTACTCCAACAAGATGAGAGCAATGACAGCAGCCCGACGCCGCCACTAGAAACTATGCAACCACCACAACTTCTATCGCATGCTAGGAGACCAAGGAAGACAAAAGGTTATAGAAGCTCTACACCTCCAGAAACTTCACTCTTTATTTTTCATTGGTTTCTACAACTGCTATTGTTCAGTAGTGAATGTTATTTTCTCTTGTGTGAATGCAAGTAGGTGGCAAGCCAGTTGGCCGTGGAACCCTAAAAGGGTTATCTTCAGTTGCCAAGAGATCAATATCTGGCCGTGAAAAGATGAAAATCAAATTTTCATCAAAGTTGGGTGGTCCCTGTGGAGAAAACAGACGTACCTCTGTTGGTGATATTGTTGTAAATACTAGGGCAAAGGCTCCACTAATTGGAGTCCGATATTGGAGTGATGTGCATCCGGTAGTCAAGAATGAAATCGTAGAAGCTGTAATGCTAAGTCACTGTCCACCGCATGCACCTTGTTAATGTTATATAGCAGATGCGTTCCCTCTTTTTTGTTCGTATCCAGTGTTATGATTGAATCATGCATGAATAACAAGTTTCCTTCCCACCAGGAAACATGGGATTTTGAGGGCATTCAAAATCCAGAGGAAGAGATATTGAAGATTGCTCACGCACGCTGCAAAGGTTGGCGAGGCGACTTGAGTGCTACATACAAGGCATTCGACAGTTATGAGGATAGAAGATGAGTTCAACCTTTCATCGCTTAACATCACTGGTTCACTCCTTGCAGAATCAGAGCACCCAGAACTCAGGCAATCATGGCAAAGTGGCTAGCAATCATACGGGGGGTTCGAAACCTTACTCTCAGTGGAGTTGGGAAAAGGTAAAGATTGGTTACAATATTCTCATCTCTCACTATCTACATAAGAAAATCATATATTGATGACGTGTATTGGTGCAATCACAGTGAGATCCCAAACTGGTGCTGAGCCACGCCAGTTGGAGCTTTGGAAGATTACTCACTCTAGGGATGGAAAATGGAGAGATGAGGTGGCTGAGACTATTATATGGAGTACAAATTTGATTGTAACCTTGCGTGCACATAACACTCGTTTAAGTTTGAATCAAACCATGGGCACGGGGTTTTCTATCTTACAATTATTTCTTGCCCACAGGATTGTACAGTCAGGAAATTAGCTGAACTAGCAAATCAAGAGGAGGGAGATGAAGGCACAAGTTCCACTCCACGAGATGAACAGGAAGATAACATTTTCCAGGAAACAAACAAGGAAAGAACACATGTCAAATCCTCCGTGTCACGTGGCTATGGTTACTGTAACACCCTAAAATTCATCACAATTAAATTGTAGCAACCCTCTGAATTTTCTAGGATTTATTAAGGCTTAAATAAATTTTATATGATTTAATTGGTATTTCTAGCCTTTTATCAATTTAAATATCATATTAAATAATTTTAGTCAAAATAAGTTTTTATTGCATTCATGTTGTTGCATATACTTTTGGTTGCTAGTAAATCAAGTTGGAATTTAAATTCTGTTTAAATTCGAATTTGATTTGTTTTTGTTTGAGTGTTAGAATAGTTGTTTTCTGTTGAGTTTGTTTTTGCCCCTCCAACTTTTGGGCCAGTCCACCTTTGCTCCCTCTACTTCTTTCTCTCCCGAGCCGCCTGCGTTTCTTTCCCGGCCCAGCTAAGTTTCCCCGGCCCATTTCCTTCACGCGGCCCGCTCCACTTCTCTCTCTCTCGAGTCGCTGCCAGGCGGGTCCCGCATGTCAGCTTTGTCGTCTCCGCCCGGGACTCGGTCGCGCCGCCGCGTCCGACTCTGGCACGCACGCCTAGACGCGTGGGCCCGAGCCCCCGCTCCGCACCTATAAAACCGCCGCCGTCGTTGCCTTCCCCTCCAATCGAAGCCAACCGAGCCGCAAACCCTAGCCCGCACCGCCATTGCCGAGCTCGAGCCGCCGCCGTCGATCTTCGCCGTCGGAGCCTCACACTCGCCGTGAAGCACTCCACAAGGTTCGCCTTGATGTCCCGAAACTCTCCATCACGTTCTTGCTCCGATTTTTGCCGTACACCGCGCTAATTTTGGCTCGCCGTCGATCCCGCAGCTCCGCCGTCCGCCGTCGCTCGTCGCCGGCCGCCGTCGCAGCTTCTTGCTAGTCGTGATCTAGCTTGGTGAGTTCGCCTTGATCCCCTCTTGCTCCCTGTCCAAGTCCGCGCGTTTTGGTGCTCTGTAGCGTGCTAGCGCGTTTACTCCGGCGATGCTCCGCCGCGGCCATCGGCGCGCCGTCGTCTTCGTCGTCGCCGTCGAGTTTTCCCCTAGATCTGTTTTGGACCGTCAGATCTAGATCCAACGGCTCAGTTAGATCGCGTCCAAGTCAAACCGACCGCGTACCGGTCAGCCATGGCACTTTGCAAAAGAGCCCTTGAAGTTTTTGAAAATCAACCGCGGTCCAGCTTAGTTCAAAAATATTTCAATTTAGGTCCTGTTTTCTTCTGTTTTAGCCCTTGCAAGTTTTAAAATTGCGCCCGAGGTCCAAGTTTTGTCTTTTTACATGAAAACCCTCGTAGTAGTTTATACAAAATTACATTTTAGCCCTCGGATTTTCGCAGTTAAGGCCCCTGGAACTTTTAAAACTTTGCCAGCAAGTCCCTGAACCTTAGAAAAGCCATATCTTTTGCGTTTTAACTCCGATTTTAGTGATTCTCGGCTCACGCGTTCGTTGTAACGCGTAGATTAGTTTTGTGCTTTGTTTCTTCTGTTGGAATTGTTTGGTGTACTTTCTTATTTAGTGTATTGTTTCTTGCATGTGATTGTGTGATGCGATTAGGAAACGAGCAGTTCGAGGATTTCTCTGAAGAACCAACTGTTGGAGAAGGATTTGAGCAGCAACAGAGTTGGGAAGAAGGCAAGTGTATTATGTCATGCAAATGTCCTAATAACTATTAATTTCACCATCCATGCATGTGTCTTAATTTGATGGGTTCCTATTTAAGGATTTGCCTAGCCACTATATTTTCCTGTCCCTGAAACTGGGTTATTTAATTAACTTTGATGGTAGATGATGCTTAGCTTGCTCAACTGGGATTGGTTAAATGAACCCCTACTCTATGTTCCAAATACTCTTTGAATTAATTAAATGGCAAGATCATATCTTTTTAATTGGAACATGGAGAACCACCCAGGAAAACAGTACAACCATGAGTGCCATGTGGCTCTGGCTTTGACTGACTAATTAGGTGCTCTAGTTTATGGTAGCTTTACTCGAAAGGGGCATGGGGGCGGCGGTTGACGGGGTATAGCTCGGTCCTCTTGAGCTGTGGGCTTTGGTAGAGAGACAGACCTCATTAGGGAGGGTTATGCTTTGCTTCTGAACCGGAAACCTTAGCGGGCTATCATTTATTAGAGTGCTTTTGTAAAGGTCTCATAGTGAAACTCAGTATTCGGTCGTCCACGTGGTGTGGGAAGGGTACAATGCTTCGGCAATGGGAATCACGGCTTATGGTGAAAGTGTACAACCTCTGCAGAGTGTAAAACTGTTATAACAGCCGTGCTCACGGTCAAGAGCGGCCTGGACCCTTACATGATAATCATACTTGAACATGGATTAAATTGTGGTTACTTGATTATGTTGGGATTATGACATTCATTAATTTGTGGGTGGTATATACTTTCATTTGCTAGTAAATAGTTGCTTAATAAAACTTGACCAACTAAAAGTGCTTACTGCAGTATGGTCAGCCAACCTTTTTGCCTCAGCCTTGTATGTCATATTACATTTGCTGAGTACGTTATGTGCTCATACTTGTTGCTTTTCTTTCTTTTATTGCATTTACTGCACCCGGAATGCTGCTCAGATTGGGAGAATTTTGAGGATTTCACTGCTGATTTTGAGGAGTTCTAGGCGAGTCTCCCCCAGTCAATGCCTGTGGAGTTGGAGTCACTTTTGCTTTGTTAGATGAACGTTTATTTAAGTCTTCCACTATGACATTCGTGTAAACTCTATGGAGTTGGAGTCACTTTTGCTTCGTTAGATGAACGTTTATTTAAGTCTTCCGCTGTGACATTTGTGTCAACTCTGAGATTGTAATAAATGCACTTTAATATTCTTTCGTTATGCATGGTTATGGATATTCACTTGTGACGTCTACCATATGTGTGTAAACTGATCCTGGCGCACATATGAGATGCATCTGGTTTTTCCTTTAAAACCGGGTGTGACAGTTACATGGCCACTCAAAGAAGCAGCAGAGTGTATCGGGAGAGGTTGTTATAGGAGAAGCTCAATAAGGTCGAAGCACAAGAACGTCAGCTGGAAGAAATACTCAAGAACCATGAAGCTGACAAGGCACGCGAGAAAGAAGAAATGGAGAAAAAGATGGAAATGAAAATGAAGGAACAATTTGCAAAGATGATCGCGTCATACAAACACTTGCTGCCTGCTCCAGAAATGATGAAGATCATCAACAATATACTGGGTGGGAGTGATACCCAGACTGTTGCGATGCCAGGCTCTTGAAAAACTTTGTTACTAAATTATAATATGAGTGATGGACAAGTGTGCATACTATAATGTGCTGAATTTTCTTATGTTATATGAAGAATTGTGGTCTTGAAAGATATGAATGTACATTGGTTGCATCAGTCTATATGTTTCGACTATTTTTGCTGCATTAAAGAATCATAAATTGGGGATGGTGGGCATCCAGCGTGTGTCCTATGGCGACCAATATTTCGTTGCGCTTTCCTCTATGCCAATAGCGACGGACCATAGTTCGTAGTGATATAGTACATGCATATGGCGACCACAATTCATCTGATGCGTTATCACTAGGGCATATAGCGTCGATGCATGCTTCGTTGCGATACCCCTACCCATGTAGCGACGGCAGTACGCGTTGCGATTTGGTTAAAGCATATGGCGACGACCAATCTTTGGTTGCATGACCGTCAACGTGTATAGCCACGATAACTTGTGTTGCGCTATTGTTAAAGCATATGGCGACCAACTATAGTTGGTAGCGTCACCATCTATGTGTATAACGACGGTTACTATTGTTGCGAATTGGTTCAATCTTATGGCGA
>OAMR01000971.1:266152-278571 GCA_900205405.1 Echinochloa crus-galli
GACCCCTAGTTGGTTGCATTTTAGCTCAAGCATATGGCGATGGATTACGACTTCGTTGTGATAGCCTACATACGAATTGCAACGGCAGGTATCGTATTGCGACACGATTCTATCATTGCAACAGATCTTGCTTGCAACAGATCGCGCCATACAAACACTTGCTGCCATGTTCAGAGGTAACCAGATGATTGTACCTGTTGTGTTCATAACTTGGCCAATGCAGCTAATAATATCTTACCTTCCATCATTTCAAATAAGCAGAATACACCTCCATCCAACAACAGTACAGGTCAAGTTGAACCTAGGGTCAATGAGGTCGGCACTGCTGCAATAACGTTAGTGAAGAATCAAGCCACAACGAACATGGTAACAACTATACTTGGTTGTGACTGAGAAAATGCATTTTTATGCCACTTATCTCTCGCCTGCCCTCTTTCACAATGTGCAGACTCCATCTGAAACCACCAACAATAGTTCTAATGAAGCTGTACATACGAGGCATGAGGAACCTGCAACACCAGTTGTGCAGGATCATGTAACAGCACCCCAGGTAACGACACTGAACAAGCTTTCCAATCATGAGTTCGTAGTGATATAGTACATGCATACGGCGACCACAATTCATCTGATGCGTTATCACTAGGGCATATAGCGTCGATGCATGCTTCGTTGCGATACCCCTACCCATGTAGCGACGGCAGTACGCGTTGCAATTTGGTTAAAGCATATGGCAACGACCAATCTTTGGTTGCGTGACCATCTACGTGTATAGCGACGTAACTCAGCGTTGTGATTTTGTTCAAGCATATGGTGACGTCCAATCTTTGGTTGCATGACCGTCAACGTGGCTACCAATATTTCATTGCGCTTTCATCTATGCCAATAGCGACGGACCATAGTTCGTAGTGATATAGTACATGCATACGGCGACCACAATTCATCTGATGCGTTATCACTAGGGCATATAGCGTCGACGCATGCTTCGTTGCGATACCCCTACCCATGTAGCGACGGCAGTACGCGTTGCGATTTGGTTAAAGCATATGGCAACGACCAATCTTTGGTTGTGTGACCATCTACGTGTATAGCGACGTAACTCAGCGTTGTGATTTTGTTCAAGCATATGGTGACGTCCAATCTTTGGTTGCATGACCGTCAACGTGTGTAGCCACGATAACTTGTGTTGCGCTATTGTTAAAGCATATGGCGACAACCAATCTTCGGTTGCATGACCGTCAACGTGTATAGCCACGGTAATTTGCGTTGCGCTATTGTTAAAGCATATGGCGACCACCCATAGTTGGTAGCATCACCATCTATGTGTATAACGACGGTTATTATTGTTGCGAATTGGTTCAATCTTATGGCGACGACGCATAGTTGGTTGCGTGAATCTCTTCGTGTATGGCGACGAACCATATTTGTTGCGTGACCCTCTTCGTGTATGGCGACGGCAATTAGCGTCGCGATTTGGTTGAAGCATAATGCGTCAACGACCCTTTGGTTGCATTATAGCTCAAGCATATGGCGATGGATTACGACTTCGTTGGGATAGCCTACATACGAATTGCAATGGCAGGTATCATATTGCGACACGATTCTATCATTGCAACAGAGCTTGTTTGCAACAGACCAAACAGGTCGCAACAACCACTATCGTGACGACGCCTTTCGTTAAAATAACCTGTGTTGCAACGCCACCGGTCGTCGCTACTTCACCCAATTGCATCGTCAGGCACCGTCGCAACACGTTCTTTTTATCGCGACACCATTTTGGAACTGTTGCAGCAACATATTGCGACGGATCATATTGCAACGCCTGCCGACGGAATGAAACCGTCGTAATCTATATGTATCGCGACCAAAAACCCCATATAACGACCACTTGGAGGCGTCGCCAACAGCACCAAATGCTGTAGTGCACTGACATCAGAGTCTTCCATGATTTCTTCTTCGCTAACTACTTCTACAAGTTTTTCACTAAGAGTTCCTTCATATGAACTCTTAGCGAGATCCGACCACTCTTCCGATTCAAGGGGCTTACTTGGATCAACCTAATTTGATCAAGACACATTGGGTTGATATCATTAATCGCAAAACAACATGAAATATTTGAGATTTCTACTACTTCCATTTGTGGTTGTTGACTTGACAATTCACCAAAGATGACTGGCTTTTCAGAAACGCTAGTGAACATGCGATTCAGCCGCATGAGGACAGTCTCATCAGAAATTACTAAAGGGGCAGTACGAGAAGGATCCGAATCCCCTTCGTACTAAAATCCCAGGTGTACTCGGTCCTAGAGTGGTTGAATCCTTCACTTCATAAAGCTGAAGGCGATACCGACTCCAGTCAGGCCTTTTTCCTTCAATATCTGTACCCGCTTCAGCAATACGGGTACATCCTTAGCTTCCTCAGCAGAGGGGCGTGCACTCCAGTTCGTTTGATCTCTTCGGTACCACCCATCTTTCTTAGGGCAGCTCGGCGAATGATTCCCTGTTGTTTCATACAAAAATCAGGAGCAGGATTAACAAAATATTAGCATAAACAACTAGTTTATTCGAATTTACAAGAGGTTCGAATACACTTACCAATGGTAAACCATTTTGCCTTCCAATCGCCACAAGAATCCATGATTGGCATATCGAACCACTTGGCTTTCATGCTTTGGCGGAACTGAACACCAGCTCCACCAACTACTTCGGTCTTTATGTGATTTGGCTGTGGTTTGATGTGGTACAAAGTACGGAACAAGGGCAAACTAGGAAGGAGTTCCACCATATTCCATTCCACCATATCCCAGCATGGACAAATACAGAGATGTAGAGGATGCCATTAGGATTGAGATGGTGGAGTTGCAAGCTATAGAAAGCAAGAAGTTCTTTCAAGAAGGACGAGATTGGCAATCCCACTCCTCGCTCACAGAAAGATATAAAAAGAGGGATTTCTTGATTATTTTCAGTAGGAAATTTCTGATTCCAGCAAGACTTCCACTCTAAAGAGACTTGGTCGAGCAACAAACCTTGCTCTACCAGGCTGGTCAGCTCATTAGTGTTCGCCGTGCATTTCTTCCACGACACTGCTGGTGATGGTGGGTCCCCGAACATTGGCTTGGCGGACGGAGCTGTGATTGAAGGTTTTCTCCTACCACCCCTCTGAGATCCAGGGTTTGAAGCTCCCCTCCCTACACCTCTCCCTCGCCCAGACATTGTGGAGCGGCTTACTACCTTGGACTTTTCCTGCATCCACCGATTGCAAGACCCGGGGGCTACAATAGTAAATCTCGCGAAAAAGAGTGCGAGGGGTGATTGGTGAAGAAGGGACGAAGATTCGAGCTCAGAGGGCAAAGGCTGGGAATGAATGAAGTGTTTCAGTTCAAGACAATAATCAGATCTATATAATGACCGATTAGGGTTACTGTGCACTACAGTGCAGCGGCGGCGTCTCGCATTCTATTTTCCCGCCTATTTTTCCGGGATAAGTTTCCCTAACTAGATAATGGCGCAATTTCCGGAGTCTATGGATAGCAACGAATTTCAGGAAGATTATCTTGATCTTTAAACCAAAGATATTTGCTTTAAAGCTCGGGGGCTGCTACCGGATAATCCGAGATTTGATTTCCGAAATTTAAGGTATAACTACTCGAGGATCTTCGACTAGTTTTCATGAAACTACTCAAAGCTCGGGGGCTACACCCAATGGGTGCACCTATTCGGTGCACGCCATTGAATCACTCAAGATGAAGATAGAAGACTGCTTTTGATCCTCCGACTACTTAACAAAGTACTCGGAGGCTCGGGGGCTACACCCATTGGGTGCATCTACAGATGCACTCCAATGAAGACTATTTTACAGTGAAGATTTGAGCGTCTTGGGCTTAGCTCCAAGTACTCGAAGACATATTCAAGACTTAAAGCGAAGGCGCAAGATGCTCGGGGGCTTGTGGGACCAGGATCCCTAGGGCCACTTATCCAGAGGATTAATCTACTCGGCAGAGAGGAGTTTGATCCGACTACTTCAAACCAGTCGGCTATGGTGCAAGACGGCGTAGTTGATTGGGTAGACTAGTCGTATACTAGTAGGAGACTCTCCAAAGTATTCTGTTGTAGTATTCCAGGTTGTATACGACTAGGACATTGTAACTGACTTGTAACTCTGCTCCCCCAGGCTATATAAGGCGGAGCAGGGACCTCTCCAAATGAGATAAGGCAATACAATCAAGCATACAGGACGTAGGGTATTACGCTACTCGCGGCCTGAACCTGTCTAAATTGTGTTGTTCGTGTACTATCGTTCCTAGAACTCGACGAGACCCACACAAATCTACTCCCTGGGGTATCCCCAGTTAGACGTGCTCGACATAATTCTTCGACAGGTCAGCTCACCTATTAGACCTAGAGCAGCCTATTCCAGAAGAAGATCTCAACGGAGGTGGTAGCCGTAAGGTGGTGATAGCCCTTTCGGTCTTCGTAGCCCATCACGTTAGTTCCGGTGTCTTAGGACCCAAGGTTCAGGGTAACCGGCACCCCTTCTCACCCCTTTCTGTGTGTCGGAGGCTCTGTAGTCCCGAAGCAAGTATCTATCTGTATCCTCTGATCTGCTCAATCAATCGGTAGAATACCTTTATCGACCCGTACCCTCTCTACCGTCTTACCTCTTCTCTTCTCTCCTTGTTGTCATGATCCATCTCATCCATTCCATTTCATCCACACCATCTACCTAGGACAACTTAGTTTAGGATTAGTACACTTCTCGTTCTCCGTGGAAATGATTGATATAGTGATACTTTGGTTGAATTCTATTTCTGCTCTTAGTATGGTGAAAATCTCGGATGTTTATGCTTTCAAAAAATAAAACAAAGTTCCTCATTGGTCAAACATTCCTACCAGAGCCATATGATAGGATTAGTTTCAAAATTTCTACTCATATGCTGCTTGTTATCTTAGTGAGCTTTGCCAAATTGTTGTGACCTTTGAGTGAAGCTTTCATACTCTTAGAGATCGAGATCCACGTACACACAGCACCTCTCACTTGCAATTCCTACACTGGGAGTTAGCAAACATTTTCCATCATCCATCCACAAAAATAAAATGCTTCATGTTCCATGATTTCCCTCTCCAAATATTCTTGATAGAGACATGGGCTATGCAAAAAGAAAAGCATGCCAAAGAAGCATGGCAAAAATAAGAGAAAAAGAAAAAACATGCCAAAGAGCATGGCAAAGAGAAGGAGAAAAAGAAAAGCATGCCAAGTGGCATGGCAAAAATATAAGAATAAAAGATAGCCCGGTTTAGATGGAAACCGACTTGTAAACCCTAGCCCGCTACCCTATATAAAGCGGCCTAGGGCACCCCCACGAGGGTATCGGAACACATCCTGTAAACCATACGCTCGACCCTGCTTCCTGAAGCTCGGCCGAGTACCCAGCAATACAAGACCACACCACCGACACAGGACGTAGGGTATTATACCTCCGGGTAGCCCGAACCTGTCTAAATTAGTGTCGCTAGCCCGCCATTCTCAGTACCACCAAGAGAATAGCGGGATGGTAGCGTCCATCCAGCACGACGTTCACGAGCATGCGGACTAGCTAAGCCAGTACCTTTCAAGACTTAATCCTTACCAGTGAAGAGACCAAGCTTGGGGGAGGACCCCCACCAGGTACGTCCCCACTTACCCAGCACTTTGGTCATTCAATTGCATTTCCCTTTTCATTTCCCTACATGATTTATTCTGCATTTTAAAAAAAATGAATACACCAAAAATATTTCCCTTGAATAAAATAACTCTCAACTATGCATGGAATGAATCATATGCCTCTCACTTTGGAAATGATGAATAGTTGATCTGTCATTAATTTTGCAAGTACTTTGTTTCAACTAGTTGCTTAATAGTACTTGAGTTAATTGGCATGAGTAAAAATGAACCTAAAAATCTTGTGGGGGCACATGCTTTATTCCAAGTCTAAGTTGTTGCGGGGATTGATATAGTGAGAATTTAGTTAAGTTCTATTTCTGCTCTTAGTGCGGGGAAAATCTCGGAGATTTATGTTTTCAAAATGAAACAAGTTCCTCATTTGTCAAAATACCTACCAAAGCTATATGATAAGCTTAGTTGAAAATTTCTACTCATATGCTGCTTGTTATCTAGATGTGTATAAGAGACAGCACCAACGCTCCAACGCTGCTACTCATCAGCCAACAAGGAACCAACATGAAACATCGAGGTTAGTTTTGCGTTCTGTTGCCAATGATGTCGAGTGTCAACCTCTTGATTATTTCTTGGATGGACATGTTTCTTGATATCTTTAGGTGCGGTCAAGTTTGGATCTAAGTTAACGTGGTCCAGTGGTTCACTTGAGCATAAATAATCAGTCCATAAATAATACACAACTGTGTACCATCGAGCTGCTAGTTCATCAATCGCCCGCCTACAAATCAACCACTCGGGTACCCCCAGGTGGATTGCTAGTCCTAAGGTCCGACAGTTGGTGTGCCAAGTAGGGGTAGATTGGTGAGCTTTTTCGATTCGAAAACACCATTGGCTTGATGGCAGATCCATCCAACATCATCTTCCTGGCGGACGTAAGCGGCAACCCCAAGCACCTTCCGGTATGCAGCTTCTTCGCCGACTCCAGTGACTCAAGCCCCACCAACGTCAACTTGACGCCGGTGGACTCGACCTCAACAAATCCGGGAACTCCCACCGATGTGCCAGATCAGCTCAGCGTCCGAGATCGGATCTCAGATCTGCTCCCTTACACAAAGGATGTATCCCGATTATTTAAATCTTTAACCATATTCTTGAAACGTATAATCGGTGACAAAGACTTGTCTTACTTTATTCCTCAAAATGCAAAGTCATATTTTGTTTCACATTGGGGCAATTCTCATGTTATTGATCATTCCAATATTTTATAATTGGATCAAACATTGCAGAAACATAATGCAACAACAACAATCCCTTATCCCGACGAGATCGTCGACGGGCTGAACCGCATCAACGATACGCTCGCTGAGTGCATCGCCATGTCTGAGCGAGCGCTAGGTCGCCCTGGGAACACGTTCGCCCATGGGTTGAAGAACGCGGCTGCAGACTACTCTGGCCGACTCCCGCACCGCGAGGCTCAGATCCAATCTGGAAACCCGCCCGAACCCACCCAACTTCCAGATTGTGGCGAGTTCCAGGTCGCAACGACCATACTAATGACCCCCGAGAACTCGGCAGACACATCCCACGCCTCGCGGCTAGATCGCGAGGTGCTCGTCTCCGAGGACCAAACATACTCAGGAAAACGAAACCGCGTCCGAGCGACAGCGTCGCATAGATGCAAACACCCTCCGAGCTCATCGCCGACAGGCTGAAGAGGCAGACTTGGACCCGCTGGACCTGCGTAACCTGGCACGCGAATTCGAGCGGGCTCAGGCTGATTTCCTTACCCCATCCGCGGCGATGGCCGCATGCGTTGCCGAACTAGCTCACATGGAGCCTACTCTAGAGGCGGCCCAACTCCGAGCCCGGCTGGCCGTCGCACAAGACCTACACCAGAAAGACAGAGAGGCTAGATCAAGATCTAGCCGACACTACAAGGTTTTGTATCAAATTCAACGCCGAAAAAGTGTTGCAATAGGCAAAAAAATGGTAGTACTAGTACTTTTGCTACCTTTTATTTTTGGTTAAATGTCGTTGCACTTGTAACCGTAGCAATAGCATAATGCAACGAGTTACATTTTAGTTGCGACACACAACCCATCTATTGCAACACTTTTGACGCTTTTGCAACACTTGGTGAGTGTTGTAACAAAAGCAATTGCAACCACTATGGGTGTGGAAATAGTATCAATTGCAACGAACTAGACGTTGCTAGTGACACGTATGGCAACACGATGGTTGTGTAGCAACACAATGCAGTTGCAACGTAACATAGGTGTTGCAAGAGTGGTTATTGCTACGCGGAGAAAGCATTGCAATAGAGCCTCTCTATTGCCAGGTGGCCTAAATGGTTGCTATAGGTGGTTTAGGTTATCGCAATGTCTCCGTAGGTTGGTTGCTACAGAGAGGTAGGTCCTCTATTGCCACTATTGCCACGTTTGCGAATGGTTGCTATAGGTATATTCCTTTATTGCCACTATCATATTTTTTGTAGTTGCAAGAGATAGTTTTTCTATTGCCACGATTATCGCACCTATTGCCACGACTAAATGTGATTGTTATTTGTGCAATTGTTGCAACCCAATTTGGTTTGATTTCCATCATATATTGGAACACCAAATTAATATATTAATAATTCATGTTGCGATGCTTTGTTTGGTAGCTTAAATCAATAATCACAAAACAATAAATACATAATAAATGAAGCATCGACATCCATTAAAATGAAATATAATTTGTTCGTACAAATCTTTAATGAAATACACCCAATGTCAAACTAAAATTGGACACCACCATTGGTATAACACATAATGTATCCAGCCCCCAGTTTGAACTCGTGCGAATTATATGACCTATGTCTACTGCAACAGCAAAGGTTGCCTTCATGTTCACCATCGTCCACCATGCGCATGGCTCCTCAAACTCAAGCTTCCTCCTGAAATGGCATGCTTTATTAGATGCCAAGATTTGTACTAAACATCTCAAAAATAGAAATGATAGCTAATCTATATACTATAAGGATCCAGTACAATTGAAAACGCTTATCACCCAAAAAAATCCTACCCACCCCTCACAGATGACCCACATGTCGGGTCCAATGGTGTAAACAACGTAGAAAGTTTCTCAAAAACGATGTTTCTAGAGAGTTTTTGCCGTTTTAGGTATTACTTTTCTCACCATATAATTTGTTTACCCACCCCACGTACCCACCAATCAAATAGGCTATACCTCTCTATCTTTATTACTTTCGTACCTGGCGCGGACTGGAACACAGATCGCCGGCCTCCTCCATCCTCACGCCAATATTTGCAGAGACAAAAGAAACGGATTGGACTCTTTTTATTTGCCTATTTCTTTCTATATTATGAGACATAATACATCTGCCCCCCGTGAAGGTCGAACCAATCCTACTCGATAGAAAAACATACGACGCCATGCTGCATCTCGTCGAGTCAGGGCAGGTTCCAGAGGCACCCAACGTCGATCATGGTCATGCTGCATCTCGACGAGATCACCCTCCGGGGTCTCTACTTGCACCGCACTATCCGGGGAGGACGGGCGCTTTGGGAAGATAGACACGGGCGACGAAGCCCGGGAGGACCATCCGGGAGGTCATGGAGAAACACGCGCGCGAGCCATGTGTGGTATGCCGCGCCAATGGGTTTGGATCGGCGACCGGCGTCGGTGCTCAACATCGAGGACCAGCTCGACGTCCAGCGCACGTACCTCGTCGTGCCCGTGATTCCTGAATTGAGTAGCAACAGCTTAGTGAAGACGGCCCGGCCCTTGCTCATTTAACACCATACCCGGGTTCCGATATGGCGCGTCGCTAAGAGGGTTACGCCCCATGCAGAAACATAATGCATATGGCCAAAAAAATATTTATGTTTTTTTTAGTTTGTAGAAGTAAATACTTTACACCATAATGTTTGATGCTTTTAGATGAAATTTATGGCACGCACGTGCTCTTCACCTAGTATAAATTAAATTTGTAGTTGATATGCTTAAAACAGGGTCATCTCAAGAGTCATATACTACATCACCGAAATAATTTTGTTAGATTACTAGTACTCTGCTAACAAAGGAATCACATGCAAACTATGTTATATCAATTTTATCCCAGCTAGGCAATTAGAAATCAGAGGCATACAAAAGAAAGATTTTGGTCAGACATATCCAGTTTCTATGAAACTACAACTGTCAGCTTACCTTGGGATAGGTGATATCGACACTAACCACTTGGCAAATGGCGTGATGACAATGGCGAAGATATCATGGCCTGCAACCAGAAACTTGAGCTTCCATGGTCGCTCGACATGTAAAGGGAAGCTAGCTGATTAAGTAAATAAATAAGCCACAGTTCTGAATAAGATAACAGGGAAACTTGAATGCAAGAGTATGTAACTGAAGAGTTTAATAGAAAACAGATTTACAGTGCAGCTACTGAACTGACGTAAATATTATAACTTAGCACAAGTATTCAACTTCCCAGAGCACTATTGCAAACAAATAAAGGGAACTTAGTTGATGCTACCTTTACTTTCTACCGAACTAACAAATAAAGCCTGTCTCGGAGCTGCATCTGTAAGTGAAAATTGAATGGTCTTGAGAAACAAAGACACTGCAATAGTCAATGGAAGATTTAGAGAGTAAAACCAAAACCATAAGCTGCTATCGCTAATAGAAGAAACAACAGAACTAACACTGGAGCCTTTGCTGAAAGAAAAATATACAACACGAATAGATGTTGCCCAGAGCTGCAGTCAGTAACGAAGCTTCCTTTTACCTATGTTGATCAGAGCAAAATACAAGCAGCGAATCCAGCCCCCACACCAAATCTGTCGGGATTCAACCAAACAAAACATAGGTTCGCATGAAACTCAAACCACAAGTTCCTCTCAACACAGGTCGACAAATCCCAGAGGACCAGCTCTAACAGAACAGAGGACCAACCTGGATTTGACAGAAACTACGAACCCTAGGTGAAGAAGAGGTCCGGGGAAATTTCAAAATCAAGAGATTCGAGTAAGAAATTAGCTAGGTAATCACCATAGATAAGTTCACAAATGCACCAACGCAGATTCCCTGAAAGAAATTTGGCTCAACACCCACTGAAAATGGACGAACGAATATTCACCTGGAAATAGAGAAAAGGAGAAAGAAGAAGGCGGGTGTGGGCTGCTGCTAGGGTTGGGTCTAGGCCAGCCATGGTCGGGCATGAGAGCCTAGAGGGGAGATCCGGGAGGGGCCTGTACAACAGCCGGCGCAGTCCATGGCCACCGAGCTGCAGTCGCCGATGCCGATGCTAGGGTTGGGGACGAGAGCCTGGCGGGAGTGGGAGAGGGGCCTGGGACGGGGATGGGAAGGAGCGAAGGGGCCGTCGGTCGGTGGCGGCTCGTCGACTGGACGAGAGACAGAGAGAGAGGCAGCCACGACGGGGATCCAAGCGGAGGGGAGGGAGCGGCGGCTTGGGGTTATCGGGACTGGGAGGGTGAGGAGGGGAGATGGGAGTGCGGCGTGTGCGGCCGGCAGGAGAGGGGAAATAGGGTTTGGTGGCCGGATGAGTTTTTATGCGAGGCTTGGTGCATTTCGACCGTCAGATCTGCACCGACGGCTCAAATCAATCCCGAGGGGGCAGGGCGGGCTGCCGCACACCGTGGTGGGCTGCAAACCGAGCCCAAAAATAGGTCTTTCAGCCCGTTTTAGCAAATTTAATATTTATTTTCTTTTAATGATAAAAATGTAATAAATTTTAAGACATAAAAAATAATTTTAAATGAGAAAGTTGTTCATACAATAGTTGTAGAACTATTCGAGATCTATAACTATTGTTTTGGTGACTTAACTATTTAAATTTGAAATTTTAAAAGTTGAAAAATTCGCATATTTTTTTATAGTAATAAATGATTTCAAATAAAAAAGTCATGAATACCAAAGTTGTACAACTCATCAAGATCTATAAACTATATTTAGTTCATTAATCCATGTGACAAAGTTTAAATGATCTAAATTTTGAATTTCAAAATTTGATAACTAAAAGTAAGATTTTGGAACACTAAATGATTTTAACTGAAAAAATCATGAATACCAAAGTTTCATAACTCATCAAGATCTACAATGTTTATTTAGATTATTTTTTCATTTGAACAAGTGGTAGTATACATTGGTCACTAATCCTATATCCACTCACATAGTTTAAAAACTATGTTTGAGACTTATCAAATTTGTACTACATGTTATTTCCACTTTTGAAAATTATAAAATGACCTAAATAAAGATTGTAGATATTGATGAGATATGAAACTTTGGTATTCATTACTTTTCCATTTGACATCATTTAGTATAAAAAAATCATACTTGTAGTTGTCATTTTTTGAAATTTTAAAAATTAGATTGTTCAAACAGACTCACACGAGATGATTTTTTAAAATAATAACATTAATAAGTTTCACTAATGAAAATATGGTGATTTTAGAAAAATTCAGAAACAAAAATTATCAAATTTGGATTTTGTATGATGGAGAAAAACTAGATACAAAATTTGATTATAGATTGAAAGGAGAAATACGAACTATTCATGTGTTTTTCATTTCAATCGACACGTCCTCAAGGTGGGACCCGCATCGACACATCCTCAAGGTGGGACCGGGTGACATGGCAATCGCAGCCGGTGACAATTTAAAATTATTTTGGTTTCCTCGCATTGTGTCTATTGCAACCATTTTAGGCCCATTGCAACGTTTTTTCGGTGTTGCATTAGACACAAA
>OAMR01000971.1:287517-308945 GCA_900205405.1 Echinochloa crus-galli
AAATTAGATTTAAATTCTGATTTGAACTACAAGAAATCAAAACGCTATGCAACAGCATGAATGCAACATTCAAAGCAATTTATTTATATTTCACAAATATTTTCTTTTTTTCACAAATATTATAAGTTTCAATAATTCCAATAAAACACTTTGTTTATTTTTGACATAATTTTGGATATAATGTTTTGCTACTATTGTTCTAACCCGAGCTTCATGTAAGGTTTCCAATTTATATATAGTAAACTTGGTTATATCTAGAATGCACTGGTAGAAAACTCACCTTTAGTCCAGGTGCAAAGGAGCTTTAGTCCCGGATATGCAATCGGGACTAAAAGTCCACGTATTTAGTCCGGGTGGCAGTCTCAGTTACAGCGTGTGGGACTAAAAGTGGTGCACAGCGTGGCACTGCACCCCCTTTTGCCTTTTTTTCTTTTTATTTTCTTTTATATGTTGTTTCTTCTTTATTTATTTCTTTTTTATTTATATGATGTTTCTTCTTTATTTTTTTACTAATCCACCTATGTATTGAACACTCTTATTATATATTCGTATATATTCATGATACTATACTATATAATTATATATATACTATATATTTACACATATATAATTACCATACTATACAAGTAAAACTTATATACATACATATAATTATAAAATGAGGTGAAACTTATATATATTATTACAAATTACCTCAAAGGACAATATTAGAAGTATTCTTGCTTATATTGGGAAAAGAGATCCAATGTTTCGCTATTAAAATGGAATTTACCACTCGGCAGGATAACCTGTTGGTGGATGGTGAAAGGGCCTCTAGCCTTGTGGTCAAAGAACCTGAGTAGCACCCAGCAGACCCAAGTTCAACTCTCTGTGGGAGTGAATAATTGAGTTTGGAATAAAAAAATATAAAAAAATAGATAGGGGCTTCCCCTTCCGACTTTGGTCGTAAAAAACCTCTTGTGGATGAATCCGCAAAGAGCCTCTTGAATAACACAGACTCTTTCATTCGCTATTAGCTGATCTCTCATCCACATTACCTAAGAAAAAAATTATGGGACTAGAATAAGTATTTTATTTTTCTAGAAGATATAAATGTATGAAACATAAAAATAATAGAAAACCAAAATGCATTAGTTGTATACGTACTTTATGCTCCCATTGAGTAACTGTGAGCTGGTTGCCTACAAGGTTATTTATGAATTCACATACATAGTATCCGTATAGGTTGTTGCCCTGCTCCTGGTACAGGATGCAGTCATTAGGATATGCATGTATCTTCTGCACTTCTAATCCTAGGGGGCAAACAAGTTGCTGTGCTTCGTAGGTTGTTGATGGTAGTTCGTTATCCTTAGGAAGCATCTTCCTTATGAGCTTCAGTAACAACCCAAATCCCTTGTCAGATGTACCATTTCTTGCCTTCCATTGCAACAAGTCTACTGAGCTGCCAAGTGTTTTCAAAACATCTTCGCAATCCAGGTACAACAATTTCTTGTGGTCCTCTAGCATGCACTGGAACATCATTCTCTCCTTGTCGCTTTCGGCAGCCTCCTATACAACGCGGATAGCCTTACCAAGATCATCGACAGGCTCACTGCCATCATCATTATTATCGCCTACATGTTCTCCTGCCCCATCCATTTGAGTATCATAACCAAAGGCACCATAAAATATATGGTCGTTGTCCACCTCTTCTTCTCCGTCTTCCATATAAATTCCCATTTCTCCATACTTTGTCCAAATAACATACTTGTCCCTAAAACCATGTGAAAAAAATATGGGCATGTAGGGTATCTTTAGAATGGTAATTCCTTTCGTTTTGGCAGTGGACGCACGGGCAACACATAAAACCCTTCTCATTCTTGTTTGCTTTGGCCACATCTAGAAAATAACGCAGGTTATCGATAAATTCTTGAGAGCGTTGGTCATCATTGTACATCCATTATCGGTTCTCCATCTGAAAAAAATATTATTAGCTATTATGATAATTATATAAAAACTAAAGCATTAGTACATCCATTTAACTAAGCAAGAAAAATAAGCAACTAGCTATAATGATAATTATATAAAAACTAAAGCATTAGTACATCCATTTTACTAAGCAAGAAAAATGACAAGAGATAAAAATTAAATTAAATCATATAAATAAAAATGACAAGAGGTAAAAATTAAATCTCTTTATCTCTATAAAAATATTCATTTGCCACAAGTTATATCTCTATAATTGTTGTTAGTTGCATTATAGAGATATAACTTGTGGCCAAATTAAACTCTAATAAATAATATATAAATAAAAAGATTTTTCATTTGGCTATACTTCTATTATCTTCAATTTCTCTATTTGTAAAGCGGAAAAAAGACAATACTAAGAATGAATCATAGGAGGATGAAGTTACGTACCTTTGGAGCATATGAGTGAGTGAAATCTTCACAAAATCAAGAAAACATGGAATGACTGTTAGACTTAATTATCCTGTTTGACTACTCCTAGTTATCTGTACCGCCTACAGGCTGGCTTAGGCCCTTTGGGCTCCCTGGACTGCGCGCCCCTCCGGCGGCCGCGTCCATGGCCGCTCCTACCTCCTCTAGCTCTGGCGCCGCCACCGTCGCGTCCGCGACGAAGCTGCGCGACGAGGCTCTCGCAGCCGCCAAGACCCTGGAAGACGAGCTCGCCGCTCTGCCTGCCTCCGACGATGAGCGTCGCCAGCAGATCCAGACGGACGTCGAGCTCCTCCAATCCGCCGCCGCCGCCCAGGAGTGCGTTCGCTCCGCTGCCGCCGCCCTCCACACCGAGCGCGCACAGGCGGGCGACTTGGAGCGGCAGGCCGCGGCCCTGCGCCTGTGCCTGCGCCCTCCATCAAACCCCTTCGACGACGACGAGCACTCCAACGGCGATGAACACCCCACCTGGGACGACGCCGCGGCCGTGGCTCGTCTCCACAGCCAGGCCGCCGTCGTCCAGAACATCAGGAACTTGGTTCCGATCGTTCTGGACCTACAAGCCTCCAACTACTCCAAGTGGCGTGGCTACGTTCTGCTCGTACTCGGCCGCTTCTCATTGAAGGATCACGTCCTGAGCAACGTCTCTCATCCTCACGACCCGGCCTGGTCCCGCCTCGACTGTGTGGTGGTGTCTTGGATCTTCAACACCATCTCCCTGGACCTCCTCGACGTCATCCACGAGCCCGATGGCATCTCTGCTCGGACCGCTTGGCTTGGTCTGGAACAGCAGTTCCTGAACAACCGCGAGTCCCGAGCCATGCTCCTCGACGCCGAATTCCGCACTCTCTCCCAGGGTGCTCTATCCATCAACGACTACTGCCGCAAGATGAAGGGCATTGCCGATGCCCTCGCTGACCTCGGCGAACCCGTTCAGGATCGCACTCTTGTGCTCAACATCCTGCGCGGCCTCAACGAGAAATACCGCTTCATGTCCCAATTCGTGACGCGTCAGCGGCCGCTCCCTGCCTTCACCGACGTCTATGCTGATCTTCGCCTTGCGGAGCTCAACATGACTCCCTCGACGGATCCTCCCACGGCCCTCGGTGCCTCCTCTGGCGGCCAGGCTCCTCCGCGCCCTGCACAGACCACCCCGCGCCCTCCTCAGGCCGCCATCGGGGGGTCCTCCTCGGGCTCCGGAGGCAACGGCCGTGGACGTCGTCGCCGCGGCGGGCGCGGCCAAGGCGCCCCTCCTGGTGGCCCAACAGGGGGCGCGCAGTGGCCCTCCGTCCTCAACCCATGGACCGGGTCCATCCATATGTGGCCCGGGTCCACCCCTGGTGGCACCCGCGGCCCCTCTCCTCGCCCTGGTATGCACCTGCAGCACCACCAGGCTCTGCTAGCCAGCGCACCACCAGGCCTCTACGCCCCGGGCCCTGGGGCCTTCTACCAGGCGCCATACCAGGCTCCATACCAGGCGCCCTACCAGGCGCCCTCCCAGGCGCCATCTCCTTGGGACGCTACAACACTCGCCAACGTGTTCAGCACCGTCTCCCTCACTCCTCCGCCGAGCACCGCGGACTGGGTGATGGATTCAGGTGCCTCCTCCCACATCGCCTCCCACCCCGGTATGGTAACCATGTCCCCATCCCCCTCTTTTCCATCCTCCATCATTGTAGGCAACGGCGCCTCTCTCCCGGTTGTTGGCACCGGGTATTCCACTCTTCCCGGCCCGTTCCGCCTCAATGATGTCCGCATCGCCCTGACATCATCAAAAATCTCCTTTCCATTCGCAAATTTACTACTGATAATCTTGTCTCAGTTGAATTTGACCCTCTTGGTGTCTCTGTGAAGGATCTTCGTACCAGGAACACCCTCCTTCGCTGTGAGAGCTCGGGGCCCCTCTACACCTTGCAGCTTCCTGCGACCCCTTCCGGTCCTTGCGCGCTGGTGGCTACTCCCTCCCCAACCACATGGCACCGTCGACTTGGTCATCCTGGTGCTACCACTCTCCAGAACCTTGCGCAGTCTACCTCCATCATCTGCAGCAAGCCCGAAGATGCTCCTCTTTGCCATGCGTGTCAGCTCGGACGCCACGTCCTCCTACCCTTCTCTAGCTCCATGTCGAGAGCCGCTAAAAATTTTGATATGATACATTGTGACTTGTGGACTTCCCCCGTTGTCAGTGTATCTGGTTTCAAATATTATCTAGTCATTCTCGATGATTGTTCTCACTTTCTTTGGACGTTTCCACTCCGTTTGAAGTCTGACACGTTTTCGGCTCTCTCCAATTTTTTTGCCTTTGTGCAGACTCAATTTGGCTGCACCATCAAGTCCGTGCAATGTGATAATGGACGCGAATTTGATAACTCTGCCGCTCGCGCCTTCTTTTGTGCCAAAGGTGTTTCTCTTCGCATGTCCTGCCCCTACACTTCACAACAAAATGGCAAGGCCGAGCGCATCATTCGCACCACCAACAACATCACTCGCACACTTCTTTTCCAAGCGTCCATGCCCCCCACCTATTGGGCTGATGCTCTCGCTACCGCCACCTATCTCCTAAACCGCCTTCCCACCAAAACCCTACACATGAGCACACCATTCTTCGCTCTTCATGGTACACTTCCCTCGTACCATGACCTTCGAACCTTTGGCTGCTCATGTTACCCCAATCTCTCCGCCACAAGCCCTCACAAACTCGCTCCACGATCCACTCTGTGCGCTTTTCTCGGCTACTCCCCGAACCACAAGGGATACCGATGCCTCGACCTTTCCACTAATCGCGTCATTATCTCCCGCCACGTTGTCTTCGACGAAACAACGTTCCCTTTCTCCTCTCAGCGGCCATCTCCACCACTGGCAGAGCTTGATTTTCTCACTAATGACGACCCCCTCCCAGTATTTTTTCCCCATACAGGTGCTCCCGCTGCTGCCCGATGGCCTGGTTCGGTGTCCAGGCCGCCCCCACCTGGGTTCCCCCCAGCAGCCTCGAGGGCCTCTCCCGCGGTGCCGGCGCCACCGGCCCAGGCGACCTCGACGCCTGTGGGCCGGGTGCACCCGACGACAGCCACTGCGCCCACAGATCAGGCGCCCTCGGTGCCCCCGAGTCGGGCACTCTCGCCGCCCTCCGTGCCTATGGATCAGGCGCCTTCGGCGTCCCCTGCTACTCCCGCGGCTCTGGCGCCCCTGGTGCCCCCGAGCCGGGCGCTCTCGCCGCTCTCCGTGCCTGCGAGCCAGGAGCCCCCGGCGTCTCCTACTGCACCAGCGGCTCCGGCGCCCACGACATCCGTCGCCCCGAGGCCCACGGCCCCGGCCATCTCGGGTCCCTACTCCAACAAGCCGCCGGTCGACTACGTCTACACCAGGCGCGCCTCCACGCCCTCCACCGGGGGGCCTATTCGTCGTCGCTCCAGCATCATCCCATCTCCACCATGCTACGTCAAGCGCAGCTCCGGGCCCCCGGCCGGGGCCGTGCCTATCCCGCCCGTCGCCAATTCCCATGGCATGGCGACTCGCGGGAAGTTCGATTTTCAGCAGCCTCGCGTCCTTCACGCCGAAGCTCTCTCGCTAGTGCCACGGTCCTGCCGCGATGCCCTCGCTGATCCTCTGTGGCGACAGGCCATGGAAGAAGAACATGCTGCCCTCCTGGAGAACCACACATGGGATCTGGTTCCCCGCCCTTCTCGGGCCAACGTGGTCACTGGCAAGTGGATATTCAAGCACAAGTTTCATGCCGATGGCTCCCTGGACAGATACAAGGCATGTTGGGTCCTCCGTGGGTTCACACAACGCCCTGGAGTTGACTAAGCCTGCTACTGTCCGCACTGTGCTCACCATTGCCCACTTCAGAGATTGGTTGATCCATCAACTTGATGTGAAGAACGCCTTTCTTCATGGGACGCTGTCCGAGACTGTATATTGCTCTCAGCCTACTGGTTTCACTGATCCAGCTGCACCAGATCATGTATGCAAGCTCAACAAATCCCTCTATGGATTGAAGCAGGCACCGCGCGCCTGGTACAGCCGGTTCGCCTCCTTTTTGCTCTCCTTGGGATTCACTGAAGCTAAGTCTGATACCTCGTTGTTCATCCATCACCGAGGCACTGAGACAGTCTACCTCCTTCTGTATGTGGATGATATTGTCCTTACTGCCTCCTCTTCACAGCTCCTCCAGCAGGTGATCAGTGCACTGAAAAAGGAATTTGCTATGAAGGATCTTGGCCCCTTGCATCACTTTCTTGGTGTGGCTGTTCAGCAGCAGAAGGACAACATGCTGCTCTCCCAACGCCAATACACTCTGGATGTTCTCGACCGCCACGGCATGAGCGACTGCAAGCCTTGCTCCACCCCCATGGATACATGTGCCAAGATTTCTGCTGATGATGGCCCTCCTGTGGCTGATCCCACGGCTTTCCGGAGCCTTGCAGGTGCCCTCCAGTACCTTACCTTCACTCGCCCGGACATCGCATATGCGGTTCAGCAGATCTGCCTACATATGCACGACCCTCGGGAGGCTCATCTCACGGCAGCTAAGCGGATTCTCCGCTATCTTCAGGGCACCATCAGCTATGGACTTGTCATCCCTCGTACTACTCCCTCTCAGCTTGTTGTCTACACTGACGCTGACTAGGCTGGCTATCCAGACACTCGGCGTTCTACTTTCGGGTATGTTGTCTTCCTTGGTGGCAGCCTCATTTCTTGGTCCTCCAAGCGGCAGCCCACCGTATCTCGATCTAGCGCAGAGGCTAAATACCGTGCGGTTGCCAACGGCGTCGCCGAAGCTTCCTGGTTGTGGCAACTCCTCCAAGAGTTGCACTAGCCCCTCACTTCCGCCAGCATCGTCTACTGCGACAACGTCAGCGCCGTTTACCTCTCCACCAACCCCGTCCAACATCAGCGCACCAAGCATGTGGAAATCGACCTCCACTTCGTCCGCGAGCGGGTCGCCATTGGGGCCGTCCGTGTTCTTCACGTCCCCACCACGTCGCAGTTCGCCGATGTCTTCACCAAAGGGCTCCCTTCCTCCGTTTTTACTGAGTTTCGCTCCAGCCTGAACGTTCGTTCCACCGACGTTCTGTCTGCGGGGGGGTGTTAGACTTAATTATCCTGTTTGACTACTCCTAGTTACCTGTACCGCCTACAGGCTGGCTTAGGCCCTTTGGGCTCCCTCTCCTCTCCTATATATTGTAATCCCACCTGTGTAAACATTATTGAGTAATCTAATCCTTTGGGATTCCTCCAATAATGACCTCCCTCCCCAAGCTCGGTCTCGCCATGAACACAACATACTTGGTGTTCATGCGCGTCTGTTTCGGCCGAGCTAGGGGAGGGAGAAGAGCCTTTTATTGGGAGGGGCCTTTAGTCCCAGTTGGGGGCTACAACCAGGACTCAAAGGGTACCTTTTGTCCCAGGCATAGCCCCTAGTCGGGACTAAAGGCCCCTCTCAACGGCTAGTGAGGCTTTGACCCTTGACTAAAGGCCGC
The DNA here is from genome assembly GCA_900205405.1 of Echinochloa crus-galli. NCBI lineage: Eukaryota > Viridiplantae > Streptophyta > Magnoliopsida > Poales > Poaceae > Echinochloa > Echinochloa crus-galli. Next base: position 295,437 of record OAMR01000971.1, read on the forward strand.
CTGCCCCACGTGTTGTTGGGAGCTGGGACTAATGCTCATATTAGTCCCGGCCCCAATTCCACCCGGGACTAAAGGGGTGGATGGAAAGTCACTTCTCTACTGGTGATGGGTTTGATGGATTTTGGGAGCTGAGTGTTTTTCTTGACCTTTCGAAGAAGATTTACTTTTGTTTCATTTCTTTCCAAAAATCCTACAAAAGTGGAGGTAAGGATTGAAATAAAACTTTAAATTAAGAGCAAGCTTGGACAAAATTAGTGTTCGTTGTAGAGTCAACGGCGAGAGCCCATGCACTTTGTCCTTCGTGCGATTGTCTGCCAGTGTATGCTGCTACAATGAATGTCGTCGAGTTATTACAAGAGCATTCCCTAGCATCACTATGAATGGAAAAGCAGCAAGGACAGCTGCAAACAGTCTCTTGGTGCGTCCACTTCACAACACCAGAGGGCAAAAGGAATGTTTGCTGCCATTCCCAGCAATGAGATGGCTTAACATCTTCAGGATCGGTGGCTGGGTTTGGAGAGAATATCACTATATCAGGCAGGGCAAGCGAGCGCTCAGTTGCCTGGAATTACAGGGCAAGCGGCCATTGCCCATTTCCAGCCATTCCTTGTTAACAGCCTTGCATGACGATGAACTATCTACTTCTTGCCAATTAAAAAGCACACAGCAGAACATACGACAGATTGGGGAGATGAAATCTTACTCACATCGCTATACGCCTATGCCTTTATGATCAAATCTGTAACCACCTGGCTACACGAAATTTATAGGTATAATCAATTATTATTAATACCAATCACAACATTGGAAATAATAATGATAATAATAGTGCCATTTCAACTTTCAGTTAGCAGGGACACCTTTTGAGTTTAGATGGAAGACAAAGTGAGTCACAGTACATGGCAAGAAATCAGATAGCAGCAGTGCAAATAAAGAGAGAACGAAGAAGAAACAAGGAGACTGTCATGGAATTGTGATCTCGATTATTAGGCTCCTCTTGTTTTTTTAGGTAGGCACTTATTTATTCATAATTTTTTGAGGTACATGCAACAGTTCGGGTGGCCGAAGGAGCCAAGCATATCTCCCTGGTGCCAAATTACAAACACTTTTAACAAGAATATGTGCCTCAATATTAGATGCTCTACTCTCATGCTTGAAATTGACTTCCTGAAATAGAACAGTTCCTTGATTTTATCTCATTTAGGATAGATGAGTATGCACACAACTTATTAAATGTTCATAATCATTTCCAAGCACTCTCTTATCACACATTTGCCCACACCTATGTCAAGTGCCAAGGATATTGCTTCATTGCATGCCAGCGCTTCCAGAGAAGCTGGATCAACCAGGCTATTAATAACAATAGCACTAGCAGCAACGTAGTTCCCTGTCTGTTTCTGCACATTACACCAATACCTCCTCTCTAGTACTCTAGATCGTGACACTGCAGTATCAACATTAAATTTTAGGAGCCATCAGGAGGAGCTATATCCAATTAGGAACACATTATTTATTCTTCATTTGTGATGTTCCTCCACTTCTTTCATCCAATTCAGCTAGTTTCATATCATCATCTCTGACGACATACAGAAGGTAAAAAGTGCTACTACTTATCAAGTTCTCGGATGCCAGCCCATCAGTTCATTTTTATCATATTCAGAAGAGGAGTCCATGTTACACCACTGACAAGAATTCGGTAATTTGGCATCTCCAACACATCAGGACACGGGGAGAGAATTAGAAAAAGATGAGACGGGAAAAGAAACTGAACAGGATATCACAAACTTATGTATCCAGAACATTGTGTTTCAGATCCAATTCTACCAGGACCACGCCAACAATGTGCTGACTCACCACAGCTTTTCAAAAAAAATGATCATGGACGTATGTGCCAAGTCACTTGAGTTAAGCACCGCAGCCACATTCTGGTAAGATAAAATTGATTTACGTGTGATCTGATCAGGAAATCAAGAATATGTGAGAAAAGAGCCCAAGAAGGATGAAAACAAAGGTGAAGATTGCATGCGGCTTTAGGTCGTCGGCTACCTCGTAGTGTGTCACATATGTTTGGGAAGAACTGGCTATGGGGTATTAACAAAGAAATGAAACCGCTAGCCCTACTAGAAGCGGCTGCTACTTGTTGGTCGTTATGGCTTTGCAGAAATGGTTGTTTCTTTGAAAGAAAACTTAACACTTCTCCCTTAAAAACTCGGCCGGGTGGGGAAAGACCGCCCCACCGGTATTATCTGAAGAAGAAGCCTCGGCTTCCCCGACCGAGAAAATCCCCGAACCCCGGCCCCGCCCTGACACTAGGATCCGTAACCCCTGGGAATTGCCTGGGCCATACACGGTCCTCAGGCCGACCTGGGCCGGTTCTTAACTAGTGCTTTGGCACACGGGACTGGCGAGGGGATTTTTTTAACCACAACCTGAAATTCGCTCCGACGGGGATTCGAACTCAGGACCTGTGGAGTGCCGCTCGAGTGTCTTAACCACTAGGCTAAGCACCCCTTGCAGTTTATCTTTTCAGTTATCCATTTGCTCCGTTCATGGGTTATACTATAGAAACCAACTTCACAAGAATTGGTTGCAGTGGTATTGCGATGCTTGGCTCAGGTGACCAAGGACCTTTTTACCCAGACACATGGGTGGCGGTCTAGTCTACGGATTGATAGTTATTAGCGTTTGGGCTTCATATTTTCTGTTTCGTTTGTTTTTGGGTTGTGTGCATCCTGGTGCAAAGGCCGGAAATTTATTTCAAAAAATATGTATCAACTCACGTAAAATTCTTGAATTTAATAAAGTTTCCCTTATAAAAAAAGTCTCATATCAAGAAATTTCGACTCCTCTTGTAGTCTTGTGACTGATCTATATTGTTGGGCTTCTTCTTTTTTTCGAGGGTTATACCCCTGTTATTTGAACCGGATCGGACCGCCGGTCCGGCTTCTTTTTTTCGAGGGGTTATACCCCCTGTTATTTGAACCGGTCCGGCCGGGAAAACCGGAAACCGACGCACCCACTGGTTCGGTTCGCCTAAAAAACCGGTAAGCAATCGAACCGGAGAATATCCGGTCGGACCGCTGGTTTTCTCGTAAAATCGGCCGAGTAACGAGGGAAAGCTGCGCCATAGGAATTAATGTGCAAAAACACCGGTGGGAAGGGGATTCGAACCCTGGCTGTGAGGCTCCCACGGCTGTTCAACCGGTCAAGACCAGTGAACCAATAAACCGAGCACCTCGACAGTTCGATCTCCGGTCCGGTTCAAATAACTATGGTTATACCATTTGCTTTTGCATTGAAGTTAAAAATCAAATAGCTTGAATGCTGAAAGACCTATAGTACCCGTTGTAGGCTTGTAGCAGGCTTTGAAGATTGAATTCCAGAGCAAGTTTAGGCTTGAGAACAATTCTCTCGCTCTGCTTTTCATGCGGCACATAAAGATCTTCATAGAAAGGGAAGTATTCCATCTCATCCGTCTAAAACCCAAATGCAAATAACAGAGAAACTAGACTTTGCCTCCTTGTGATTGCACAGTAGAGATTTTCATGGAACAAATGCACTCTGGACCTTGATCATTGTAGTCAGCAAAGGCCCAAGAAGATCTTACAACTACTCTCAATGCAAAATAAAATGAAATTATGTAGCACCACTTCTATTTGTAGGAATGGACGTCTCTTTGGACTAGGAATTCATGGTGTTCAAAACAGCTATCTCAGGATGTCGATTTGTGAAGTAGGTTGCCGAAGAACATTTCTAGCTAGAGAGAAGCTACAAAATAGCATCAGGAGCAGAGCAAAAATGCATCTGTCCACCACAAAAACTAATACTCCACACATGACGATAGCCAACAGCATGATCAGGTTCCTCAATCTAGAAGCCCTTGTATGGTTCTCTTTCTACAGTTTGTTCTTCAGCTTCTCTCGGGACACCTTTTCACACAATAGCCTGTCATGTGAACTGTAGCATTATGCTTGTGTCAGTGACACTCATCCATCGTAGTTGCAGTGTTGGTCTTGTCACTCAGATGCTGACTCCTGACAGGGTTGTTCCTGTCAAAATAGTCTTGCCACTACAACTTAATATTGAGAAGATATCAGGTAATTGTTCATTGTGTCCCTTAAATTGACACTAACGGCTCATATGGCTCCTATTATCTGGGCAGCTTCTTAGGGCAGCTGTACATATAGTGGCCTTTGTTATGGCACCTGAAGCAGATGGCATTAGATGGGTCCAATTCTCCAGGTGACTTCTTGGGACAGTTATATGATTTGTGGCCTTTATCATGGCACTTGAAACAGGTGACATCAGCTAGCTCCAATTCTCCAGGTGGCTTCTTCTTGGGGCAGCTATATGATTTGTGGCCTTTGTCATGGCATTGGAAGCAAGGTGACATCAGATAGCTCCAATCCAGGTGGCTTCTTCTTGGGGCAGCTATATGATTTGTGGCCTTTGTCATGGCATTGGAAGCAGGTGACATCAGATAGCTCCAATTCTCCACGTGGCTTCTTCTTGGGACAACTACTCGCATGGAAATTTAAGTGGGTAGCATCATGTAGCTCTAATTCTTCAGAAGGATTCTTTCTCGGACATTTATATGCATAGTGGCCTTCTTCACCGCACTTGAAGCAGTTGAATTTTGATATTAGTGTTACTGACTTGTCCGACATTGCTGCATGGTTGGCCTTGTCAGAGTATGGTGCCTGACTTCTGATGGCGCTCTTCCTATCACAATGGTCTTCCTCACCATGACTTAATCTTTCAGGTACCGTTTCACTGCCTCCCTTAAATTGGCACTCATGGCTATCATCATATGGCTCTAATTCTCCAGGTCGTTTCTTCTTGAGGCAGCAATATGTATAGTGGCCTTTGGCATTGCATTTTAAGCAGGTGACATCAGATAGCTCCAATTCTCCTGGTGGCTTCTTAGGGCAGCTATATGATCTGTGTCCTTTGTCATGGCATATGAAGCAGGTGAAATCACAATGCTCCAATTCTCTAGGTGGATTCTTCTTGGGACAGCTATATGATTTGTGGCCCTTGTCATGGCATATGAAGCAGGTGACATCACAAAGCTCCAATTCTATGGGTAGCTTTTTCTTGCGACAAGAGACATCATGTAACTCTAATCCTCTGGAAGGCTTCTTTCTAAGACACCCATTTGCACAGTGGCCTTCTTCATGGCAGTTGAAGCAGGTGAATTTTGATACTAGTGTTGGTGACTTGTCCGTCATTGCAGCATGGCTGGTCTTGTCAGAGTCCAGAACCTCGCTTCCGATGGTATTCTTCCTCTCAGAATGATCCTGGCTATTAATACTGAAGTTTGAGACCGTGGTTATCTCTTCGTCACGTGGGCATTCTCTGGATGGCTTAACTGGTGTGAATGTTCTCCTGCTTGTTTCTGCCATTGCCTTTTTCAGAGCGGCATAAGAAACTGAACAGGATATCACAAACTTATGTATCCAGAACATTGTGTTTCAGATCCAATTCTACCAGGACCACGCAAACAATGTGCTGACGCACCACAGCTTTTCAAAAAAAATTTGATCATGGACGTATGTGCGCAAGTCACTTGAGTTAAGCACCGCAGCCACGTTCTGGTAAGATAAAATTGCTTTGCGTGTGATCTGATCAGGAAATCAAGAATATGTGAGAAAAGAGCCCAAGAAGGATGAAAAGAAAGGTGAAGAACTGGCTATGGGGTATTAGCAAAGAAATGAAACCGCTAGCCCTACTAGAAACGGCTGCTACTTGTTGGTCGTTATGGCTTTGCAGGAATGGTTGTTTCTTTGAAAGAAAACTTAACCCTTCTCCTTTGCAGGTTATCTTTTCAGTTATCCATTTGCTCCGTTCATGGGTTATACTACAGAAACCAGCTTCACAGGAATTGATTGCAGTGGCATTGCGATGCTTGGCTCAGGTGGCCAAAGGACTTTTTTACCTAGGCACATGGGTGGCGGTCTAGTCTACGGATTGATAGTCATTAGCGTTTGGGCTTCTTATTTTTTGTTTTGCTTGTTTTTGGGCTGTGTGCATCATGGTAATGCAGAGTCCGGGAATTTATTTCAAAAATATGTATCAACTCGATGTAAAATTCTTGAATTTAATAAAGTTTCCCTTATAAAAAAAGTTTCATATCAAGAAATTTCGACTCCTCTTGTAGTATTGTGACTGATCTATGTTGTTGGGCTTCTTTTTTTTCGAGGGGGTTGTTGGGCTTCTGGTTATGCCATTTGCTTTTGCATTGAAGTTAAAAATCAAATAGCCTGAATGCTGATAGACCTATAGTACCCGTTGTAGGCTTGTAGCAGGCTTTGAAGATTGAATTCCAGAGCAAGTTTAGGCTTGAGAACAATTCTCTCGCTCTATTTTTCATGCGACACATAAAGATCTTCATGGAAAGGGAACTATTCCATCTCATCCGTCTAAAACCCTGGATGCTTATTCAAATCCTGTTCCATCCAGAGAAACTAGACCTTGCCTCCTTGGGATTGCACAGTAGAGATTTTCATGGAACAAATGCACTCTGGACCTTAATCATTGTAGTCAGCAAAGGCCCAAGAAGATCTTACAACTACTCTCAATGCAAAATAAAATGAAAATTATGTAGCACCACTTCTATTTGTAGGAATGGACGTATCTTTGGACCAGGAATTCATGGTGTTCAAAATAGCTATCTCAGGATGTCGATTTGTGAAGTACTCCAGGTTGCCGAAGAACATTTCTAGCTAGAGAGAAGCTACAAAATAGCATCAGCAGCAGAGCAAAAAATGCATCTGTCCATCACAAAAACTAATACTCCACACATGACGATAGCCAACAACATGATCAGGTTCCTCAATCTTTCTACAGTTTGTTCTTCAGCTTCTCTCGGGACACCTTTTCGCACAATAGCCTGTCATGTGAACTGTAGCATTATGGTTGTGTCAGTGACACTCATCCATCGTAGTTGCAGTGTTGGTCTTGTCACTTAGATGCTGTCTCCTGACAGGGTTGTTCCTATCAAAATTGTCTTGCCAGTACAACTTAATATTGAGAAGATATCAGGTAATTGTTCATTGTCTCCCTTAAATTGACACTAACGGCTCATATGGCTCCTATTATCTGGGCAGCTTCTTAGGACAGCTGTACATATAGTGGCCTTTGTTATGGCACCTGAAGCAGATGGCATTAGATGGGTCCAATTCTCCAGGTGACTTCTTGGGACAGTTATATGATTTGTGGCCTTTATCATGGCATTTGAAACAGGTGACATCAGCTAGCTCCAATTCTCCAGGTGGCTTCTTCTTGGGGCAGCTATATGATTTGTGGCCTTTGCCATGGCATTGGAAGCAGGTGACATCAGATAGCTCCAATTCTCCACGTGGCTTCTTCTTGGGACAGCTATTCGCATGGAAATTTAAGTGGGTAGCATCATGTAGCTCTAGTTCTTCAGAAGGATTCTTTCTCGGACATTTATATGCATAGTGGCCTTCTTCACCGCACTTGAAGCAGTTGAATTTTGATATTAGTGTTACTGACTTGTCCGACATTGCTGCATGGTTGGCCTTGTCAGAGTATGGTGCCTGACTTCTGATGGCGCTCTTCCTATCACAATGGTCTTCCTCACCATGACTTAATCTTTCAGGTACCGTTTCACTGCCTCCCTTAAATTGGCACTCATGGCTATCATCATATGGCTGTAATTTTCCGGGCCGTTTCTTCTTGGAGCAGCAATATGTATAGTGGCCTTTGGCATGGCATTTTAAGCAGGTGACATCAGATAGCTCCAATTCTCCTGGTGGCTTCTTAGGGCAGCTATATGATTTGTGTCCTTTGTCATGGCATATGAAGCAGGTGAAATCACAATGCTCCAATTCTCTAGGTGGATTCTTCTTGGGACAGCTATATGATTTGTGGCCCTTGTCATGGCATATGAAGCAGGTGACATCACAAAGCTCCAATTCTATGGGTAGCTTTTTCTTGCGACAAGAGACATCATGTAACTCTAATCCTCTGGAAGGCTTCTTTCTAAGACACCCATTTGCACAGTGGCCTTCTTCATGGCAGTTGAAGCAGGTGAATTTTGATACTAGTGTTGGTGACTTGTCCGTCATTGCAGCATGGCTGGTCTTGTCAGAGTCCAGAACCTCGCTTCCGATGGTATTCTTCCTCTCAGAATGATCCTGGCTATTAATACTGAAGTTTGAGACCGTGGTTATCTCTTCGTCACGTGGGCATTCTCTGGATGGCTTAACTGGTGTGAATGTTCTCCTGCTTGTTTCTGCCATTGCCTTTTTCAGAGCGGCATGGAAACTTTCTCGATGATACTGAGTTACTGCAGTGAGCATTGGACGTAAGTGGCATTGTGCAGGCACATGATCTTTGCCTTCACAAAGGAAACATGTAATGTTTCCCATAGGACAATTTCCAAGTGGATGGTTTGTATCACAGCTGGAGCAACTGATGTTCCTATTGTGACTGCACCCTTCACCACAACTGAGCGTCTTCTTGGTGTAGTGACCTTTCTCGCCACAGCGGCGGCAGGCACAATTCTCCAACACATTCCCTCGGCAACACCACAAATGACAGTGGCCAACCCTGTTACAAAGAGTACATATAAGTTTTTCCTCTTGATCCTTCATGGAGCAATCACAAGTGTAATGCCCTTCTTCACCGCATACCATGCAGGTGATCTTCCCCATTAGCTTGTCCTTGACATACTGGCAGGCATGGTCAGGAGAAGGTAGCTCATTTAGCTGTGTATTTTCTATTTCTTGTTGACCACTGGGGCTTATTTGAATGGCTTGTGTGGTTGCCTTCCTCTTTCTTCCTTTGCAAAGCAAATCGCCACCTTTCATGGACTCTTGTGAACTTGAGAAAGTGAGTGACCTGATGCTCATCAGTTTAACACTATGTGACTGTGGATGGGCTGCAAGGGCAGTGGCTCCAGGAGCACTATTATCATTATCATTACTATATGGAGTTTGAGACATTGCATGAATCAGTTTTGTTTCTGTTTCTCAAAACTGATGCAATACTTCTGGTAATGGAGCTATACAGGCAATAGCTTGTTGATTGTAGTGCAGAGTGTTCTCCACCTGACAGATTAACCAAAAAGGTTGGTAAATGACGAGTAAAAGAATCGCAAAGTAAGAGGAATATGTGTACAGATCAACTTAAGCAGAGCCCCCCATAACACATCATGCAACTGCACCATACAAAGGCCAGGCATACAGTGCACTAAATGATGGCAGTTCTTAGGCCGTGTCCAACGGTTGAGACAACCAACTAGCTCATAGATATACATGGCAGATCCACGTCAACAGAAACAAAAATAAAAATCGATGTCCTTGGTGTCTCCTCCAACAGTTAAGCTGGCTGCTATCTCTTAGCACAATAAAAACTATTTGTTTACTCCAATTCCTGAGCTCCGCACGCAAGCAAGAGAGAGACGGAATGCGGAGAGGTACACGTGGTGGGACCCGTAATCCTCGGGGCGAGGGATAAGTCAGTCTCTTGTTCTCAAGCTAGCGCAAAGGATTTCTTTGATTCTCTCTCTTATACGGCAGCGCGAATCCTATGTGGCCTGCTATGAGCAGCGCCGGTCCTGGGGGAGGGCGGACGGGGCGGCTGCCCCGGGCCCCCAAAAGTCAGGGGCCCCGGCTGGCTGGTGTATAGGGTAACAACCAGTGATTAGGCATTTAGGCTAGCCGCAAGTAAAAAAAAATAATAGGTACTCCAGCCCAGCCCGTTAGTATTTACGTGAAACGTGTGCAAGTATATTCGTGAAACGTGTGCAAGCGTATTGAAGGCTATGAGCTGGGCGAATGAAAAGCTTTGCTCTGTGAAATTTCGCTACAGTCAAATGCTCAAATGTAATTATCTTCCCAGACTCATCATTTCTTGTCTCCTCTCTTCTCCTTCCTCTCATCTTACTCAAAACATACTGCATCATCTCTATCTTTTTTTTTGCTGTGAGATGGCAGTGATGAGATAGCTTGTGGAAGTGATAGAAAGGATTTTGGTTGTACAGATGATTAACATTACAAGTTTATGGCGAGAATGATAATTTTCTTGTATATGTAGCTAGGTTCATATTGAAATCTACAGAAAACGAAAACAACCTATTTAATTTAAGAAAAAGATAGTACTTACTTATCCACATGTAAGAATTGGCTCGATTTTTTCATATAGGAAATATTAGCGATGCTAAAGTGATGATTGTATTATTACTATAATTGTGTTAATATAGGGCCCCCAATTTTGATCTCGCCCTAGGCCCCCAAAATGCTAGGACCGGCCCTCGCTATGAGCTAGCTGAGCTGTCTCCGTTGGAGGAGGCCTTATTGTGACTGCATATTACGTACAAGAGCAATATGTCTATTTGTTGAAGGATACTCATCCAAGGGTCTATCCTGTCCAGGGCAAACCTGTCCTAATCCTAATGTCGCGTATCACTATCACTTGTAATCTTGTACTAACCACTGACAAGACTAAGCCACGCTTGGTAGGGATTCTCCAAATCTTTTCTCTCCAGAAACTAGAGAATCCTTTGTACTAACTGCTGACAGGAGTAAGGCCCCTAAACAATTCAGAGGATGAGAGAAAACAAAACCAGGAAAAATTTCTCGGGTTCCACCAAAAATCAGAAGCTGTTTCCCAGAGGAACCAGAATCAATTTCTCTCCAGGAAGGCAGCAATGTTTATTTGAGAGACCAAATCCTTGCCAAATGGGGCCTAATATTTTGATTCTGAAACTGCAAATATGTTTTGATACCAGGCATGCTGTTCTGTCCTTAATTCTTGAGTGCCCATACCAAGCTGCGTCGTTTTCCCACTATGTGATCCTTGAGCGTTTGCCCAAACACCTTTACACGCAGGAATACACCTAAATAAAGATAAAAAATCCACAAATTGCCCAGATTCAAGTTGAATACCAGACGGGAGTCCGGAGGGAACCAGAATCCTAAATCGCGTAACACAGAGGCGTACTAGCCGGGGAACGAAGACGCCGGAGGTTAAATCGCTAGAGGCATCGAGCGGAGGGAACAGGGGGAGATGGATTCTTACCTCACCGAGTCGTCGGGGAGCTGCTGAGAGGGCGGAGTAGGACTGAGAGGGACGGGGGCAGCGGACAGCGAGGATCGTTTCGAGGGGAGGCGCGGCTTCGGTGGCAAGAAATATCCTGCACGGTTTTGTCCGGCGCCGGTGAGGATAGGGCCTGGATTCAGCGGCGCCGGCGAGGAGGGAGACGACGAACGGGAGAGTCGGCGAGTCGCGAGGAGATCTCAGACGGCTAAGCATCGTTACTACAGTAACATCATTGCTACAGTAATGACCGTATACGCTACAAAGAGTATAAAGATAGATATGTACTATTTCTTCTAAAATATAATCGTTTGACCTTTTTATCATAAATTTGAAAGCTCGTTTTATTTAAACAATTTATAAAAATATAGTAAAATTTAAAGTATTTTTGAAGATTTTTTATTAATAATGCAAGCCACCACAAAAATTATGATAATTTATATAAAATTTTGGGTTATTTGGATTAGTACCATTGCAATTTTCAGAACTTGGAGATATATCATTACAATTCATCTATTCACAACCATGCCATTACAATTTATTCTTTGTCTAACATATACCATTACTTACTCTTTCGATGTGTTTCTTAAAAATTTTAGACCAAATTACCCTCGTCTTCTTCCCTCCTCTCATTCATCCTCACTCTCTCTCTCGTTCACCGGAGCGGGAGCTCAGGGAAAAGCCGCCGCGCGGCTCCTCCTCTCTCCCCGAACGGCTCCTCCGTCACCTCCCTCCCTCGGTCCCTCCCTTGCTCACAGTTGACGGCGGCCTCTTCTTTCCGGTGGCGTCCTCCTCTTCTTCCCGACGGCCTCCTCTTCTTCCCTCCCTCCCATCCGATGCTGCTCTCTTCTTCTCCCTCCACGCCCGCGGAGCTGGCTGCGGAGGCCATCGCGGATGCATGGGGACTCGGCCTCCGCGCGGGGTCAAGGCTACGCGGCGGGAGCGAGGCTTGGTCGCAGCTTCCTTCTTCGCTGTCGGCGCTGCTTCCTCGACGACGACGACCGCATGCCAAATCGAGCTCCGCCGGGAGCGGACACGCACGCTGAGATCCACCCCGATGGCTTCCTGCTCCGGGTTGACTAGGAGCAGCTGCGGGGGTGCAAGAGCGGCACTGGCCGGGTGCGAGGGTGGCGGCGTGCGGACGACGCACGGGCGCGGGAGTGGTGCCGACGGACGGATCGAATGTCGGCCATGAGAGAAGAGAGATGAAGAGGAAGAAGATGAGGGCAATTTGGTCTAAAATTTTTTAGAAACACGTCGAAGGGGTAAGGAGTGGTATATTTCAGGCAAAAAGTGAATTGTAAAGGCACGGTTACGAATAGGCGAATTGTAATGGTATATCTTCAAGTTCTGAAAATTACAATGGTACCGATCCACATAACCCTAAAATTTTAAATAAGACGAGCGGTCAAATTTAGAGTCAAAAAAGTCAAACCAATTATAATTAGAGTCAAAAAGTCAAACCAATTATAATTTGAAACGGATGGAGTATATAATTATTAGGGAAACTATCACCATATTCTACGTTTCGAGAACTTTGTGTGGAAACAAACGTGTACATCGTCCCAGAAAATCATAGAACGTTAATATATGGCGTACGGACATGGATTACGCCCTGAAAACTTAGAGCATGGATTGAACATGGACATGGTTCACATTTTGTCGCTTTCAAACATAGAATAAGAGCCAATTTAGATTTACATACCTCGAGTAAAATGAACTGTGATATGGACATTTTAGTTTTCTATTTGCCAGCTTTTAGTCTACCATTTAAAATCTAGCTATAAGTATTTCACTATTTGCAAAGTTAGCAAGAATTTACGTTAAATTTAGTTATTAATTTGTGTTAGATCTTTTTGTTTTCATGATAGTCTCGAATAACCTGAAACATTTTTCTTGTTCTAGAACATCTCCCCGTCACACTTAGACATTCCATCTTTGTTAGGAACAAACTGAAAAGATATATCCCCTTTGTTTCATATGTTTTTGAAATGACCTTCCACGCCCTACACATAGGGCTGGACAAAATACTCATGGCTTGATAGCTCGCTCGACTCGGTTCATTAGTGGCTCGACTCGGCTCATTTTAAATTGTTCACGAGCTGAGCCAAGGTTTTAGCTCGGAGTGTTAACGAGCCAGCTCGAGCTAGCTCGCGAGCCGCTCACGAGCTATAACAAGCTAGACTTTATAGCCCAATATGTATTTTGTTTGTCTGATTTACTTATATCTGAATGGTGAATGGTGGTGGCCATGAATAATTTATGCTGTCGTGATATCATGTTGTGAACTACTATTGTTTCTATCTTATTTTTGAGCTTGAAATATGTGACATAAATATTTTTTGTATGAGAAATACATGTGTACTGATGATAAACGAGCTGGCTCGCGAGCTAAGCGAGCCAGCTCCTGTCTCTTATACACATCTCTCAAGTGCAGAAGAG
>OAMR01000416.1:13785-27421 GCA_900205405.1 Echinochloa crus-galli
GAGTTCCACCATATTCCATTCCACCAAAGTCCATTCCACCATATTCCACTCCATCCATCCCACACACCTGCACTTCTCGATCTTTAGATGTGATTTGTTTCCTCATAGATCCGGTCTTTGACTTAGCAAAATTTAAGATGCATGCACGCCTTCATCCTTTGTCCCTGAGCCACACAAAAAGCCAAATTAGATGATAGGATGAAAAAGAAGGCACAAGCCTTTTTATTTGGCTCTTGGAGGGATTTTAGTTTGGGTTGCAGGTACAATATCACGAAACACGTGCTATAGGGGTCGGAAATGACAGAAACGGCCGAATGACATGTTCGGCCGGTTATCCCCCTTAGCCGTACGGGCCGCCGGGAGTCGTCCACGTCACCGCCAACTGAACGGACACATCAAATGACAAGTGGACACCTGTAAGACCCAAAAATAGCCTATTTAAAATTTTTAATAATTAATTGATTATTTAATTATCATGTTCATGCTTAATGTAGGTTAAATAAGTATTTTCTGGAAATTAAAATCAAATATAAGGCATAGAAACATTCTTTGTTGCATCCATGCTGCTGCATTTATTTCTGTATTGCTTGTGGTTCAAACAAGAATTTAAATTTATTTAAATTCAAATTTGAATCACGTTGTTTGGAGCGCTAGAAAAAATGTTTGGGCCATAGTTCAATTCTGCTCCCTGGACTCTTTTCTCGGTTCACTTCTGCTCCCCTTCCTCCTCTCCCGAAGCCCAGCGCCGGCCCACTCTCTCTTCTCTCCTGCTCGGCCCAGTGGCATACCAGTAAGCCCAGCGCCTCTCCCTCCGTTCCCCAAACCGACCCAACAACACTGCTAAGCCCATCACCAAAACGACCCAAACACCGGCCCCGTTCCACATCCGCCTCGCCCACCTCCCTCTCTCACTGGCCAGTGGGGCCTGCGTGTCAGGACCGTCTTCCACCTCGGGCCAGCTCCGACCGAACCCAAGCCCGACCGCGCCGCCGCCTCGACCCGGCCCCTTAGCCGCCCTCGCCCTGCCTGTGGACCCCCGGGAGTTTCCCCGAAGCTTCCCCTCCCCTTTCCTTTCCTTCTTTGCGTCTTCCCCGCAAGGAAACAAGCCCCAGCCATGGAAGGCAATCCCGCCGCCTTTCCCTCGGCGTGCGCGCCACGCCTGCCTCCCCGGCGCCCTAGGCCTACCCCTCTGGGCTATAAAAGCCGGCCCTCGCACCCCCGAGCCCTCCACCACACCTCGCCCCCAATCTCCCAGGCCGCAGCACCTCTCTGCGCAGCGCCACCGCCTTTAGCGCCGCCGCTAGCCGCCTCGCCATCGATCCCCTCCGTCTGCGCCGCTCCCCCCCGGTCGGCCCTCGGAGAAGCATCGCCAGGCCTTGTGGGGCACGCTGAGCCCCGCACGACTTCTTCCGCGCCCCGGAGCTTCACCACCGACGCACTCCGACGCCGCCACCGCCGGTCGCCATCGGCACGCCGTGTCACGGCCTCGCCGTCCACTTGCTCTACTCAAGTAAACTCGCCACGCTCCCGTGACCCCTTTAGCGCCAAAACCCAGCCTCGAATCGAACCCCATAGCACCCCGCCCATCTTCACCGGAGTACAGCTCCGCTGTCCACCGCCGGCAGCCGCCCATGGCCACCGAGCGTCGACTTGATCCATTCCGTTAGACTTGCCATCACCTCCTGATCCCGTAGAGCCAAACCGCATTGCAAATGGGGCCCTGTAGCTCGGGTTCGCTGCGATTCCGGCGACTCGCCGCCACGGGCCGAGCGGCGCCGCCGTGAAGTCGTCCCCTCCGGCGACCCCCTCTCCCAGATCGAACCAGCGCCGTCCGATCAAGATCCAAGCGCCCATATTCGTTCCAACCTCCAAGTCAACCTTCTGTGTACCGGTCAACCCATGGCACTTTTGTTAAAGAACCCCCCAGTTTATCCGAAATCAACCCGCAGTCCCATCTAGTTATAAAGTTAATTGCATACAGGTCTTTTTTTAACGTTTAGCCTCCTAACCTTTTGAAAATTTCATCCCGCCATCCTGCCCTGCTGTTTTTACGCGTTAGCCCTCGTAGTTATACGCATAATTACGTATAGGTCCTCGTTTTCCTACAGATTAGTCCCTGAAACTTCAAAACCCCATAACTTTCTCGTTTTAGCTCCGATTAGAGTGATTTTCGCGCTCATGTGTTCGTAGTGAAGCGTAGAATAGATCTAAAACCTTTTTATGTACTGTTTTCACTGTTTGATGTACTGTTTCTAATAGAATACTTTTTCTTGCATGTATTGTTTTGTATGGATGCTTGTGTGTTGATTCGAGTCCAGTCGGTGAGCCGTTGCCGTTGGAGTTCGAGTACGTTGAGGACTTTCAGGAGCCGGACTCACAGCAGCAGCAGCAGCACTTTGAGGAAGGCAAGTTATAGCAACGGACAATCCTTGCTACCTATCCACCTTTGTACTACATTTATTTACATTCATGCATTTAAATTGGTGTACCCTAAGGATATTCCTAGTTTTGTTATTCCTGTTACCTTGACTACCTTGGGTTATTGCATTATGGGTAGACTTTTGCTAGGCGCAGCTACTGTCACCTTTACTATTAATGTTAATCTTGATGTAATGGTTCACTTCAACTTTAATGTTAAAATATGCTTTTTAGCAACATGGTTAAGGGAACTAGGGCGTCAGCTGCGTGCCAGGCCCTAGTGTCTCTCCGTAAGGACCGTTTCTTAAAGCGGAAACCCAGGAGCCTGTTGCCACCGCCAGAACTATAATGGCTCTGGTCTTGGACAAGTAGCTTGTACGGCTCTAGCTTGATAGTGGCTACCGAGGGGCCAACGGCGTTAGTGGAAGCAAGGTGAAAGGGTGTTTTCTGATTCCACCGAGGACGGGAGATCCGTCGGCTAGGTCCCGTTAGACCCAGTCCTGTGTGGGAGTCTCAGAGATTGAGAACTCCACACGTTGCGCCTTTTATTCCTGTTGGCTTGTATGCCGCGCTTTGGACGCCATCGACCCCCCTACGGTGAGACTCCGTGGGCGTACGTCGATCTCGGTGCCTAGGTTCTCACCGCCTTGCTACACTAGCGGCTACTGTCTTGTTAGGGTGTCTTGTGAAAATCCTCGTAGCGTCCCTATGCCGTCACACCTCGGTAGAGTTGATGTGCGTGGTTGGGTGCAAAGTTCCTTTGAACTTTTACGCGACTGGTGGGTAAAAATCGCGGTGTTTTGAGCCCTAGAAAAGTTGTTACGGCCGAGTTCGTTTTCGCTCCCTAAACTTTCCACCCGGTCCGCTCCTGCTCCCTCATATTTTACTCTGAGCCAGCCCAGCCACCAGCGTCTCCATTAATTGGGTTACAATTGGGAGTCCTTTTCACTTGTAGTAAATTGGATGTAGTTAAAATGAATCAACTAAAAATGCTAATGCAGTCAAACCGAGTCAAACCTTTTTGGCTTCATACCCCGTGCTATACTTGCTAAGTAATCCTGTTACTTACACTTGCTAAAATTCAACAAAATCCCGGATGGGTAACAGGTTGGGCTGAGCGTGAGTCTGCTGCTGAGTTTCCGGAGGATCTGCCGTTCTACTGAGTGTGTTCTCCCAGTCAGAGTCCCTGTGGAGTTCGGCCTTGTTTAGAGAGAGTTGTTATTAGTCTTGCGCTGTATTGGTTAGTTCATTTTTGAAGCAACTCTGATGTAAACTCTCTCATTAATAAAGCATTTATTTTCAGCATTTGTGTCTTTGTTATCATATTTGTTGACTATATGTGTTCTAAGGACTTCCTGGGCACACATATAGTAGCATTCGGGTTTCTTTGTAAATCCGGGTGTGACAACGCCCGCCAACTCAACCAGACCCACGCCACATCAACTCTGGGCCCATAGAACACGTTCCACATCAGCAGAGGCCGGCCCAGGGGGGTCCAGGACCAGAGGCGGTGCTGGGGAGGCCGGCCACGGGCCAGGCCCAGTTCGGCCGAACTCCCCAGTTCGGCCGAACCGCCCCCAGCACCAGCAACCGCCTCCCAGGCCAAATCCTGGCCCTTGGTGGCCAGGTCGGTGCATCCAAGGGTTCGGCCGAACTAGGAACCACTCCTACACAGATCAATAACTACTTACTTCGCTAGCAGAAGCAAGCAACTCGAACTCACACCCCAATGACAAGTCACCGCTAGTGTGAGCAGAATCGAAGAACCAATTGAGGCAGAGACTTAAGCAAGAACTAAGAGCACTAGGAACTAGAACCGACTATAGTCTAAACACAATATAGAAGCAACTAGACTAAAGTAGAAGCAACTATAAAAGCACAAGTAGAATAAAGTAGATACTATATTGATAACTCAAATGTCATACAAAAGGAAAGGTAAAAGATACAAGAGCTAATACCAGAGCTTCTGAAGACGACTCCGGAACCTCCGAGGCACAGCTCGACTCGACTCTAACTCCCAACTAAACTATCCTATCTCTACTAGAAATGAAGTAGAAGAGCTCCTTGGCTTGAGTGTGTGTTACAAGTGAAGTGTAGGCCTCTATTTATAGCTCCAAGGTTGGTTTGGCAGTTGGGTAACCGCCAAGGCAGCAGAGCATATCCTCCCTTGATTCGGGCAAAGAAGGTCGGTTCGGCCGAACCAGCCGGTTCGGGCGAACCCTTGGATGCACCTAGTCCCCAAGAAAGACAATAGACTTATTCCAGACCTACTAGTGCTGGCTCTTTAGCCGTTGTATCTCTAACCACTTGGCCTAGATAGATAGAGTACCGAGGAATGCTTTATCTCTTCTCGTTGTCCTCCCAACTATCTGTACCTTCTCTCATCTACCCGAGTATCCCTTGAGCTGTGTGTCCGGTATATCCACTCCTATCCAATACCGTTTATCCCCCGTCTTGTTTAGTCGTGTACCCCTCTCGGATAGTCTCGAGACCCTGATTTTGGCTGGGGCTTCATTAGAAGAAGCAAATGCCTTGCCTGCAGAAGATAAACTGTATCACCAACTTTGATGATCTTTCCTTTGCCCTTTCCTGATAGAGATTCCTTGCAGACTAAATTCTGGACAAATTACACCTAGAAAAATGATTAAACTGTTCAGTTCTCAGTGATCCTAAGCCACAGCCAACTTTCGACTGCCTAAACAAAGAAAATTAATCACTGTGAATGGGCCGTCCCATTTGCTCCTTAACTTACCGTGACCAAAAAGCTTGACACGGGAGTTGAAGATGAGAACCTTGTCTCCCGGCTTGAATGTTTTGACCTTGATCCTTTTGTCATGCCATCTCTTGGTTCGTTCTTTGTATAGCCGGGAGCTGTGGTATGCTCTCTCCCTCATCTCATCTAGTTCGGCCAGCTGGATCTTCCGTTTAAGGCCGGCAGCTGGAAGGTCCATACCCCATTTCCTAATGGCCCAGTGAGCTCTAAACTCCATTTCTACAGGCAAATGGCAGGTCTTGCCATAGACTAGTTGATAGGGGGTCATGCCTATGGGCGTCTTATAGGTTGTGCGGTAAGCCCAGAGTGCATCTGGAAGTTTATCCTTCCATTGCTTGCCCATCTCATTCACGGTCTTTTGCAGAATGTTTTTAATTTGTTTATTGGAAGTCTCTGCTTGACTGCTAGTTTGGGGGTGATAGGGTGTGGCTACGTTATGCTGCACCCCCAAACTTGAGAGATACTTACGGAAAGCCGAATCTATGAAGTGGGAGCCGCCATCACTAATGACTATTCTAGGAACACCAAAACGAGGGAAGATAACCTCATGAAACATTCGTCTCGCGCTCCTAGAGTCAGCAGCTACACAAGGCAAGGCTTCTACCCCCTTAGAGATGTAGTCTACTGCCACTAGGATGAATTGACAACCCTTAGAGTTTGGGAAAGGACCCATGAAGTCTTGAATTAATGGTTCACTTCAACATTAATGATAAAATCTGCTTTATAGCAACTTGATTAAGGGAACTAGGGCGTCAGCTGCGTGCCAGGCCCTAGTGTCTCTCCGTAAGGACTGTTTCAAAATGTGGCAACCCAGGATCCAGTCGTCGCCACCAGGACTATAATGGATATGGTCTTGGACAAGTAGCTTGTACGTCTCTAGCTTGGCAGTAGTTACCGACGGGCCGACGGCGGTATGGGAAGCACTCGTGAGAGTATGGTTTGATCCACCGAGGGCGGTCGCTCCGTCGGCTATGTCCCTGTGAGGCACAGTCCCGTGTGGGAGCAATAGGTTGCTCTAGGTCTAGCAAATGCCAAACATCAAAAATTTCTACTTGGAGGTTGCTAGTGAGCGGCATCGCATCTCTAGTGTTAATGTTTCCATGTTTCTGGCAGCGGGGATACCGCATGACGAATGCTCGTGCATCTTCGTACATGCTGGGCCAAAAACCCACTTTGCCAGACTTTGGCATTGGTCCGGAATGCACCGTAGTGTCCTCCGTACGGGGCTGCATGGCCACCTCTCCAGGATTTTGTATGCCTCATGTGCAGGGATGCATCTTCTGAGGAGTCCATCACTACATATCCGGAAAAGGTACGGGTCATCCCAGAGATGGAGTCGGCTCTCATAAGCTAGCCTCTTCCTATTTTCTCCAGGAGGGACATACCCCGTCACCATGAGGTTTACTATGTTGGCGTACCACGGATCGCCAGTGGTGACCTTAAGGAGGGTGTCATCCCGTAGGTAGTCGTCGACGGAAGATCAGATGGTACTTCCATGCGGGAGAGGTGGTCAGCCACTGAGTTCTCTACTCCTTTCTTGTCACACCCCAAAATTTTTGGATTTTGGGATGTGATTTATTATAATTAATATAATTATTTTCTCAATTTTCTAAAATTTTTCCAAGCTTTATAATTTACAGGGAATTTAGTATAGGAAACTTCGATTTTCTAAATTCAATTCAAAAAAAATAATAATGTAGGTTTAATGTTGAGTGCCTTGCATTCATGCCGACTTGCATCTAGTGGTTTTATGTGTGTAAAGTTTTCCAAAATGCGTTCAGAAGAAGAATGGGAATTTTCCAGAATTTTCTGGGATTTGTTCCTAATATTCTATAGCTAATTCCAATTTCCAGAAGGTGCATAATCTTTTCATGAGCTAAATATTTTATTTGGGTTCCTCATGTCCAAATCTATCTCCAGGATTTTTCCTGGATTTTTTGATTTTTCAGAGTTTTCAGTAGATTATCTAGCATTTTCTGGATTTATTCTTTGCCTTGGGAAATATTTTCTGAAAATAAAAACAAAACTAAAACCCTAATGGGCCGGAACCACCCGGCCGGCCCTACAACCCCGCCAGCAGCCCAGCCCGTAGGCCCAGCAACATAGCTCGGCCCAGCCTGCTCGCACCAGCCCAGCGCCGGCCTAGTCCCTCCCTCGGCCCGCCTCGCTCCAGGCCCACCCCTCTTTTCCCCCACTCGGCCCAAAACTTGCCGCTCTCCCCCTCCGCGCCAAGGCAGCCGCGCCAGCCCAGCAGCACCACTTTCGGCCCAGCGTGGCCCAAAGCTTGAGCCTCCCGCTTCCCCGTCTCTCTGCCGCTTGGGCCCCACCTGTCATCCGCACCACCTCACCTTTCCTTTCTTCTTCCCTGGAAACAATGGCGCCCGGAAGCTCGGGGTGGAGCGCGCCTCAGCCGAGCCTTCCCGCGCCCCTGTGGACCCAGCCGCGCCTTCGAGGAAGGTTCCTCAACCTCCTTGCCATCTGAGCTGATCTCCCTCGCAAGGAAACAATCCCCCGGCATGGAAAGGGATCGCCGCCCCGCCTCTCCCCGGCGTGCGCCCCACGCACCCCTCCCGGCGCCCTAGCCCTCTCCCTGGCCTATATAAATAGGCAACCGAGCCCCAGAGCCACACACCACCCTGCCCCGAGCCACCATACCCTCCTTCCCGCTCGCACCGTCGCCATTAGCGCCGCCGAGCTTGGAGCTCCACCGCCGCTCGTCGAACCGCCGCGCCAGTGGCCCCTGCCCCGGCCGAACCTCGGAGCAGCGCCGCCAGGATATGCTGAGCATCCCGAGCCGTCCTGCGTCCGTCCTCACGCCCGGAGCCCGCCGCCGACGCACTCCGACGAACTTCGCCGCAGTCGTCGATTACTCCTCTCCGGCACTGCTTCGACCGGATTGGCGGCACCAGGGCGTTCTCCACGTGGTAAGAAGCCCTCCTGAACCCTCCTTGCCGTTTCCCGCACTCCGTAGCCCCGTCGGCTAGGTCTCGTTAGACCAAGTCCCGTGTGGTAGCCCCACACGTTGCCTTTTATTTACTTGCTGGCCTGCGTGCCCCCGCTCTGGACGCCATTGACCCTCTTACGGGAGCGCCCTAAGAGTAAGTCAATCTCGGTGCCTAAGGTCTCACCACCTTGTATTACTGCAACGGCTACTGTTATGTTAGGGTGTCTTGTGAAAAGCCTCGTAGCGTCCGTATGCCGTCACACCTTGGTAGTGTTGATGTGCGTGGTTGGGTGCAAAGTTCCTTTGAACTTTTACGCGACTGATGGGTAAAGGGCGAAACCTCTGCAGAGTGTAAATCTATCATGATAGCCTTGCTCAGGGTCACGAGCGGCCTGGATCGTTTTTGATTAGAAGATGATGTTTATTTATGCTTAACGTCACTTACACTTCATTAATTGGGTTACAACTGGGAATTCATTCACTTATAGTAACTTGGATAAAGTTAAAACGAACCAACTAAAAATGCTAATGCAGTTAAGCCATGTCAAACCTTTTGAGCCTTCATACCCCGTGCTATACTTGCTAAGTAAGATATTTACTTACACTTGCTATTACTCGACATTCCGGGATGGGTAACAGATGGAGTACTACTGAGCTGTGGTCAACCAGTCGGTGTCCCTGTGGACTGCGGCCTCGCCTTTGAGTTGAAGATTAGACTTCCGATGTGTATGTGCTAACTCTGATTTAAATTATTTTATTTCGAGCATATGTACTCTGTTTATCATATTTGTTAGCTGTATGTGTTCTGTGGACATCCTGGGCACACATATAGCAGCACTTCGGGTTTATATAAAACCTGGGTGTGACAGATTGGTATCAGAGCTATGCTGACTGTAGGACCGCAGCCTAGATAGTACTGGTCCTCCATTAAGGCTCATTTTTGCCCTACAACCTTCCTTTCTCAATCCTTGAGATTTTGATTCATATAAAGTGCTATCCTTGAGCATTTTTTCCCTCTTTGATAATTCCTGATTTGATCATTATATCCTTGGATGTTTTGTCCTCTCATTGATAATTTACTTCTCATCCTTGACTCCTGATATTTACCTCTACCTTGATTTGATAAATTGCTAATTTTAAATTCTTGTCTATTTAACTCCTCCTTGTCTTTTCATTTACCTTGATCATTCACCCCTCCTTGAAAGCTCTATTCCTGATGTGAGTATCATTCTGTGTCATCACGATACATCCCTAAGTTGTCTTGAAGAAAGGAGTTTGCTACCAGAAGACAACCTGAGCAACTGAAGACTACAAGAAGCCACTGCTATCTCATCAAGGAGTTAGAGTCATGCCGAAGAAGCCTACATCAAGAAAGTTGAAGATATATCCATACCTAGGAGGATTTCCCTTACTAACAACGTCTAGTTTCGTTTAAAATGTTTGTGTGGCTAACCTTGGTTGAGTGTGCTTGTAATGCCTGTTATTATGCCTTTGATTGATTTGCTTCTTTGTATTGATTGTGTAGTTGGGCCTCTCCTTTTTTCCTATCCATCCTTGTTATTCTTGCTAATGATTGCGTAGTTGGGCTCTCTCTCTTTTTCCCCATATATCCTTGTTCTTCTTGCTATCTATTCCCATGAATCAAATAAAGAACATCAAGAAGGAAACAAGAAGGCCATCTCTGCAACGAAGAAACGACGCTGAAGAAGATCCAAAGTAGAAACATCACAACTGCATCAAGAAGATGGATCCAACTCCCTTCTCGAATCTTGTTGTTCCATTCTTCTCCTTGATCTCTAGCCTCTGCGAATCTCGGGACGAGATTCAGTTTAAGGGGGGTAGTTTGTCACACCCCAAAATTTCCGAATTTTGGGATTTGAATTTTTAACGTAATTAATATAATAATTTTCTCAATTTTCTAAAAATTTCTAAGCTTTATATAATTAATAGGGAATTTAGGATAGAAAAATTCAATTTTCTAAATTAAATTAGAACAATATAGGTTTATTATTGAGTGCCTTGCATTCATGCTGGCTGCATTGAGTTTTGTTTGTGCGTGGTTCGAATAAGAATTTAAATCTAATTTAGATTCGCATTTGAACTGCGTTTGTTTGAGCCTTAGAATAGTTCGTTTGGCCAGAGTCTGCTTCTGCCCCCTTGGTCATCTCTATGTAAAGTAGAATCCTTGTCTTCATGTGTGAACCTAAGCACAACCAATGTATGACATTTAGGTAGTATAAAATCCTCAAATATGTTAAAGTTAATTTCAGTAAGGAATGAGTTCACCTCTTGTTGTAGCTTCTTTGCACGACTTCGTGTAATTGGACCTTCATACACTGTAGTGCGTGTATCTATAGGCATAACTGATGCATCTTGCTTCTCAACGGTTGGGATGTCCTCATCATCCTCCCCCTCTTGAAAAGGAGTCGTGTTCGACTCTTCTAATCCAAAGAAAGGGGAAAGATCGGCGACATTGAAGCTTGTAATGACACCATAAGTACTTGGAAGATCTATTTCATATGCTGGCAAGATTGTGGAAATATATATTGATGATGTTGTAATCAAATCATTGGATCATGAGTCTCATTTGGCTGACATAAGGAAAACTCTAGAATGCACCAGGAAGCATGGGCTTAAGATGAATCCGAACAAATGTGCTTTTGGAGTTTCAGCTGGAGAGTTTCTGGGATTTTTGATACATGAAGGAGGGATAGGAGTTGGCAAGAAAAGCATGAAAGCGATTGATGAAATTGTTCCTCCAACTAATCTTAAAGAGTTGCAATCATTACTTGGCACGATAAATTTTATAAGAAGGTTCATAACAAACTTGTCACAGAAGGTGTTGCCCTTTTCCTCACTACTGAAAATCAAAAAAGATCAAAAGTTTGTATGGGGTGACGAACAACAAAAGGCTTTTGATGAAATAAAGGAGTACATGAAGGAGCCACCAGTATTGGTACCTCCACAATTGAACAAGCCTTTCAAGTTGTACGTGGCGGCCGATGCCCAAACTATTGGATCGGCCCTCATACAAGAGTTTGAAGGGAAAGAAAGAGTGGTTGCATACCTTAGCCGAAAATTGCTAGATCCCGAAACAAGATATTCAGCTGTAGAGAGGCTTTGCTTATGTGTTTATTACTCATGTACAAAATTTTGGCACTATTTATTAAATGCCGAATGCATTGTATATTCAAAATTTGACGTAATTAAGCACATGTTGTCAATGCCAATTTTAAATGAAAGGATTGGCAAATAGATTTTGGCCTTATCTGAATTTGAATTAAGGTTTGAATCGGCAAAAGCTGTCAAGGGACAGATTATTGCTGACTTCATTACTGAACATCGTGATTCATCAATAAATTTGCTTAACATTACTCCTTGGGTGTTATTCTTTGACGGATCTTCATGTAAAGGTGGTGGAGCAGGTATTTTATTAATTTCACCCAAAGGCGAAGTGTTTGAGTTTGCTATTCCCATTCAAACTACTGTCACTAATAATCAAGCAGAGTACGAGGCATTGCTCAAAGGACTCCAGCACTTTAAAGAAGCAAGGGCCATTGCAGTCGAAATCTTTGGAGATTCAGAGCTAGTTATAAAACAATTAAGTGGTGAATATGAATGCAAAAATGATATCTTGAGGAATTACTATGAGGAATGCAAACAAATCTTGAAGGGCTTTCGATCAGTAATTCTACAACACATTCCTAGAGGGGATAATGAAGAAGCAAATAGATAGGCTCAAAGTGCATCAGGTTACAGAGAAAATCAAGAAGTGTTTGCCACTGATAATTATGCTTTCGGGAATGATCTGGCAGAAGGTGATTGGAGAAAGGAAAATGCTGATTATTTGGAAAATCCATCCCAGAAAGTTTCTAGAAGGCTCAGGTATAAAGCTATAAAATTTGTTCTTCTTGAAAAAGATTTATATTATAAATCCCTGGATGGGGTATTATTACGTTGCTTAAATCAAGAAGAGGCAAAGAAGCTGATAAGCGAGGTGCATGATGGATTGTGTGGAGCACACCAGTCAGCTTACCGAATGAAATGGGTTATTAGAAGAACTGGTTATTATTGGCCGATAATGTTGGAAGATTGCTTTGAATATTACAAGGGTTGTCAAGATTGTCAGAAATTTGGAATCATTCAGAGAGTTCCAGCAACGGCTCTGAACCCTATTATCAAGCCATGGCCATTCAGAGGATGGGGAATAGATTTGATTGGCCAAATAAACCCTCCATCGAGCAAGGGGCATAAGTTTGTACTTTTAGCAACAGATTATTTCACCAAATGGGTTGAGGCAATTCCATTGAGAAAGGTGGCATCAAAAAATATGATTGAATTTGTCAAAGAGCACATCATTTATAGATTTGGAATTCCTCAGACAATTACCACAGATCAAGGGACTCAATTTACATCTTCAGAATTCAGAGACTTTGCTGAAAGTATGGGAATTAAGTTATTAAATTCTTCTCCTTATTATGCTCAAGCCAATGGACAGGCAGAAGCTTCCAACAAGATCATGATTAAAATCATACAGAAGAAAATTGATCAAAAGCCAAGAAGGTGGCATTCGGTACTCAATGAAGCATTGTGGGCTTACCGAATGGCCCCTCATGGGTCTACAAAAACGTCTCCTTATGAATTGGTGTATGGACATCATGCCATTTTGCCATGGGAATGTCCTGGACACATAGGGTTGTTTGAGTGGGTTGTCATACAGAAGGATTTAAGTTCTAAAGATTATAATAATTTAATGATGGATGAATTAGAAGATTTACATATGATTCGTCTCAAGGCCTTGGAAAATATTGAGAAAAATAAGGTGCGGATTGCTAAATATTACAACAAGAAAGTTAAAGTCAAGCAATTTGCAGAAGGGGATTTAGTTTGAAAATGGCCAATACTAGAGTGTATTGCCCTTAGCGCACATAAATTACATCACAAGTTTATCACAAAAGGGATGCAAAAGATGAGTTTTATTGCCAAAATTCCATAAATCCCTAGTACAAACTACTGGAAAAGCTTGTTTAAGACAGACTGGGGATGGATGGAATCGGCAATAGCAGCACCATAACCATCAAGACGATCAATGGAGGCGTCTATATCGTCGATATCTTCTGGATTGCCGTTGGCAAAACCAACCGGCATCCTGGAGTAGTCGGTGTTGGTGTGGGTCGACATGGCAACCAAGCCTACGGCGGCGCCCAGGCGTACGCCATGGAGGGCCACCTCGTCGACGCGGCCTGCCACCGCGCCAAGGCGAGCCTCTGGTGTGTCCCCTTGGGCGTTCACCTTGTTACGCCTGGGCGCCGCCGTAGGCTTGGTTGCCATGTCGACCCACACCAACACCGACTACTCCAGGATGCCGGTTGGTTTTGCCAACGGCAATCCAGAAGATATCGACGATATAGACGCCTCCATTGATCGTCTTGATGGTTATGGTGCTGCTATTGCCGATTCCATCCATCCCCAGTCTGTCTTAAACAGGCTCTTCCAGTAGT
>OAMR01000416.1:31745-45029 GCA_900205405.1 Echinochloa crus-galli
TTGTAGAAGGAGATTTGGTTTGGAAAGCGTTATTGCCGATCGGAACTAAGTATAGTGCATTCGGTAAATGGTCCCCAAATTGGGAAGGACCTTTCAGAGTGGTTCGTTGCGTGCCTGGCAATGCATATATCCTAAAAACTTTGTTGGGAGAGGAATTCACTGCTGCTATAAATGGAAGATATTTGAAGAAATATTATCCTAGTATCGAAATTGATCGCTGAATGGAGGAATTTAATGTCAGAGAATAATGGAAGATAGCCGGCGTTCGGGAAGAAGCCGCCTTCAGAGCAAAAATTCGAACAAAAAGGAAATGGCCAATACTAAATTGTATTGCCCTTAGTGCACACAAATTACATCACAAGAGCAACAAAATTATCACAAAAAGGCTGCAAAAGATAAGTTTTATTGCCGAAATTCCATGAATCCCTAGTACAAACTACTGGAAAAGCCTGTTCAAGACAGACTGGGGATGGATGGAATCGGCAATGGCAGCGCCATGGCCATCAAGACGATCAATGGAAGCTTCAATGTCGTCGATGTCTTCTGGATTGCCGTTGGCGAAACCGACCGGCATCCTGGAATAGTTAGTGCCGGGGCGGGTCGACATGGCAACTAAGCCCACAGCGGCACCCAGGCGAACGCCATGGAGGGCCACCTCGTCGACGCGGCCTGCCACCGCGCCAAGGCGAGCCTCTGGTGTGTCCCCTTGGGCGTTCACCATGTTCACCAGCTCCTTCACCAGCGCCTTCAGCCAATTGAGCTCGGCATCACGATCTGCGAGGATACAAAGGAGCAACAGATTAATATCATTTAAAGAAAGATTGAGATTAAACGGATTGCAAGACTCACCGTGGATGGTTTCGAGCAACTGTTTGCGCTAGTGCTGCCACTCAAGGTCAGCAATCCCAGCTTGCTTGGAGATGACCTCCAGCTCGTGGCGCGTCTCGTCGCGTTCCCTCCGGAAACGACGGGCGTCGCTATCAGAGTAACGAAGATCGTCCGATTCAAGAGTTCGATTGGACGAACTGGAAGAATCGGACACCGCGACAGGAGCCTCAGCAGGAGCCGCAGGAGCCGCAGCTGGAACCGCAGCAGGAGCCGCAGCCGGAGCAGCGGCGGGGTTCCATTGGATTAGCCTGAGAAAACAAAGAGATTGGTTAAAAGAGAGGGCGAAATCTTGAGAAGAACAGAGAGAGGCAGTTAATCACCTGCGGCGAGCGCCGGTGCGGCTTCCTTCAGGCTCATCGACGGCCGGTCGCTTTCCGTTCGCCATTGGGGTTTTCTTGAAATTCACTGTGCTTGGGGAAAAGAAGAGCTCGAGGAAGGCGAAAGTCTTGGTGAGGAGTTAGCGGCACTCGATATGTTTATTTATAGAACCCGCAGGGGTGATCGTGGCCAGAGATCGTGGCGCGTATCCCAAAAACTCGGAAGGTGGAAAGGGTTCTCAAAACTGAACGGTTTCGGTGTCGTTTGGGATTCATGCTGATGTCACATTCGGCTGATCAAATTCGGCTGTATTAAGCTTTTTCGGGACTAACACTGTAGGAGCCGGCATTGCCAAATGAGTCATTCACAATGAAACAAAGCATAAGTAAAGATGATGGAAAATGCAGAAATGATCAGGCATTCGGCTATTAAACTGTTTGATACAAATTACACACCCAAGTACTTTGAGATTACATCTTTGGCATTTAGGATCATACTGCTGATATTCTCTAGTAATTTCTTGTCAGCCTCTTGGGTCTAGGCCAAAGCAGAAAGTTTGGTCTTGAGCTGCTTCTCTTCATTCAAGGCCACTAAAGCTTCCTTTCGAATTTTCTTTACCAATTCAGGAAGTTCGGCCATCTGCTTCTCATCAGCCTCAATTTCGGCTGATAATCTACTCAACTCAGCCTCCAGCTCAGCTTTTTTAGCCTTCTTCAGTTCAAGAGCAGGTTGCAGTTTGGCTAGCAGCTCTTTGTTAGTCTGAGCTTGAAGGGGCAAATCTTTCACAGATTGCTTGGCTGAAGTTCTCCTTTGCTCCAAGGCTGGTTGAGCAGATTGATTCCTCAAGGCTTGTTTCACTGCAGCATAATGTTCATCCAATTTAGAAACTGGATCTAAAGAAATCTTGATGTCAGCAGGAAGATCTTGATCAATGGAGTCAAGCAAATCCCTTAAAAGATCAGCATCCTTGACTTGATCTTGAATGCCCTTCTGCAGCAAGGAGAGGATTTCTTTCAATTTTACTTGATTTTCTTCTGACATAGCTCGACCAGAAGATGTTTCTTCTCCTTGTTCAACAACTAGATCATCCAAGGCAAATGAATAACTGGATGTTGAAGCAGATTTCTCCTGAAAAAGAAATTCTTGATGAATTAATAATGATTTGTTGGGGAATTGAAAAGATTGGATGGCTTTATTTACCTCTGTTCTGGTTTCCTGAATAGGAGAAGGAGAACTCTCAGGATCAGTAGAAGGGCCCTGCATGTCATGCTGAGGAGAAATTGGGGAACCCCTTGGTGAAGGTGCAGCTTCTAGTTGAGGAAGAGGTGAAGCTCGAGCTGAATCATGCTGAGAAGAGGGGCTCTCCAAGACTTGATCCATGGGAGTTTGTTCTGCAACTAAAAAGGGGATAAATGCCGGTGAAAGGAATGAATGAGATAGTAAAATTTTTACCAGTTGATGGAGCATCGGCAGAATCTGTAATGGCCACTGTCTGCTGTGTCCGAGCCTAAAATCATAAAAAACAGGGTTGAGCATGATGAAAGAAGCATTATACTTGAGGGAAAAGACTATGACCTGAATGAGTCTTTTGTTGGTTGTTCTCTTCTTCTTAGGAGCTGAAGAAGCAGGCAGAGAGGAAGTCTTTCTTTTTGCGGAAGATCGCCTGGTAATAATTGGGTCTAGAGTGGCCTGTCTAGACATCAGCTGAGCCAAAGTAAGAGATTGATGCCCCAGAGCAGATATTGGGCCTGCAATCTTATATTGAATCGTCCTGGCTAGAGGGGCAGGTACTGTGTCCTGCAAGATAACAAGATTACAATCAAAGGAAGAGATGTTATTAAGAACAAATGAGAAATGAACATTGTTACCTCTGAAGTCGGTTGATAGCCAGGCATCAATTCAAGGCAGAGAAGGTGGACTGACACATTGAAGGTGTGATCATGAAATTCTTGCCACCAAGGGGTAAAGGAAGGATGGACAGATGTTATTGGTACAAAGGGATCAGGTGCATAAATGGTTGTACAGCATTTATAATAAAAAATCCTTCTTGTCTCTATGGAGTCCTTGATAATCTCCCTAGGCTTAAGAAATTCATGAAGAAATAGCCTTGGGGGCACTTGGCCACATCCTAATTGCCTAGCCATCATGTTTGGCTGGTAGTACTCAAAGGTACTCTGAACAAGCCTGCCTCCACAGAATTCTGCTGGCAAAATGCAAGGTTGAATGAAGGCATTAAAGATTGCTGTGGACTGTGCATCTGTGCATCCAGTATTAAAGCTAAACTCACAAGGGAGAGTAAGATTATCATTGTCTAAATATGGAAACCAGAGAGGATGAGCAAAGCCCCTGAAGAAAAGTTCAAACAATTCACCAATGTTCTTGTTAACAGACACAGTGGAAGCAGCTTCTCCATAAGTCTGACAACCTTTGGTGCTTTGAGCTTCTCCTTCCTTGTAGTTGACTGAAGGGAAAGACAGACTATTGATATCAACTGAAACAATCTGGTGCATGTACAGTTGCAGCCACATTTGAATGAACCACCAAGGACCATTGACGCAAGGGATTTTCTTATTGGCATGCATCAAACGAGTGGTCTGATGGAGCATGTGATAGACACTTCCCAGCAGAAATTTTCCAAGTGGAATGAGTGTGCCAGCAGCCAAATCTTCAGCCATCACAATGTGATTCAGAGTTGGGGCTCATTGGCTTTACCACAGAAGACAAATCTGCATAACCACATATTCAGAAAGGCCCTGTATTCAACATCTGTCAGAGGGCCGTCAGACATATGATTCTGGATATATTTCTGTTCAGAAAGGCCCTATATTCAACATCTGTCAGAGGGCCGTCAGACATATGATTCCGGATATATTTCTTATATCCAACTCCTGTTTTCACTCCTGTCTGCTTGGAGGAGCCTTTGTACTTATGTGGGCGCACGGTGCCTGCAACATTCAGGCCGGTCATCATGTAGACATCAGCCAGAGTGGGAGACATCGGTCCATGACCGAAGAGGCAAGCATTTGCACCATTGGACCAAAAATGACAGGCTGCAATTAGAAGGCTCTCATTCTTGGGCGTCTCGGCTAAGGATAGCTCTAGACAATGTGAGATGCGAAGATTATCCCAGTTCTTTGTTTGGGGGCTTTTATCATCAAAAACCCTCCTGTACCAGTTTCTCCAGCCAGCAATTGGGGGCAAAGGCCAGTTCTTGAAGGCATCTTGCCATTCATGAGGCTTTGTCAATGAAGCTTTAAAAGGAATTCGCTGAGATTCGGCAGCAATCAGCTCAGAGGGGTCTGAATCTCCTACGGGCCCAAGAAAATAAGTGGGTGCTCTCTCCTCGGTATCAGGAGTTCGGCATCGAAGGCCTATCAGAAACAAGAAAGAAGCGAAAGAAAGATTTAAAAGAGCGATTCAAAAGAAAAGAAAAGCGAAGCAAGCTAATACCGAATGAGCTTAAGGGGAATGAAATTTACCCGGAGGACTTGATCTTGGTCCGCCATTTTGGGATTGAAGCTTGAAGAAATTGATGAACTAGGGTTTTGGATCCAGGCGAGGTTCCGGAGATTCGAGCAAGAAAGATGGGTGTTGAAAGGGTTCAATCCAGGAATGTTGCGTGTTTCTAGTCAATTCCGAGATAAAGTTATCTTTTATCCCGAAATTGAAGGGGCATGTGTTAACACCAAAAATTGGCACCAAGAAGAGACTGACATGTGGGCCAAAAATGGTAAAAATATCGCTCGAAGAGAGAAGTTTTCTTCAAAGAACATTCGGCAGAGGCATTTTGCGGTCGGGAATCCATCATTGATTCGGCAAGGAAGCTACTCTGTGAAAGGCATTCGGGAACGCGTGATGACATAGATTAAATATAGAGAAGAGGCCGATTTGATGAAGGATACAAGATGAATACGGCGTTTCAACGTATTTCTTTGGAAATAAACGTTTTGTAATCGTAGTCGACTAGGAATCGTGTCAAAACCAGGGTATAAATATAAACCCATGGTGATTGTAATAGGGATCGAACAATCATACAACAAACCGGCCTTGCGCCACCTTTTCGAGTCCTTTAGTCGTGTCGTCGAAATCTTCGAGAGGAACCATCGATCCGTCGACCTCCGTAAGCATCGACAACCTTGTATCATGCTTAGTATCATGCGGTGGATTTAAGCTTGGTATGAGAAGGCTTCTTTGTTAAATCATGAGTCATGCGGTAGGCTAAGGTTTAGCTTGAAGCAAGTTATCGGCTCTATTAGATTGTGGCAAAGATCTAATAGATTCATTAAGTTACCTTGTGTTATTTGAGTTTCCTACAAAATAACAGAGTTATAATAAAAGAAGAATTGTTATCAGGGCCAGATAATGATTGAACAACATTACCTCTGAATTTGGCTGGTAGTCAGGCATCAACTCAAGGCAGAAGGGATGAATTGGCATGTTGAAGATGTGATCATGAAATTCTTGCCACCAGACAGTAAAAGAAGGATGAGCAGATGTTATTGGCACAAAAGGTTCAGGTCTATAAATGGATGTGCAACATCTGTAGTCAAAAATCCTTCTTGTCTCAGTGGAGTCTGTGACAATCTCCCTAGGCTTGAGGAATTCATGGAGAAATAATCTTGGTGGCACTTGGCCACAGCCTAATTGCCTAGCCATCATATTCGGCTGATAGTACTCAAAGGTACTCTGAACCAGCCTTCCTCCACAAAATTCGGCTGGCAGAATACAGGGCCGAATGAAAGAATTGAAAATACTCATGGATTGTGCATCTGTGCATCCAGTATCAAAGCTAAACTCACAAGGGAGAGTAAGATTATCATTGTCTGAATATGGAAACCAAAGAGGATGAGCAAAGCCCCTGAAGAAGAGTTCAAACAATTCACCAATGTTCTTGTTGACAGACACAGTAGAAGCAGCTTCTCCATAAGTCTGACAACCTTTGGTGCTTGTGGTTTCCCCTTCCTTGTAGTTGATTGAGGGAAAGTGCCGACTGTTGACATCAATAGCAACGATCTGGTGCATATACAACTGCAACCACATCTGGATGAACCACCAAGGACCATTAACACAAGGAATTTTCTTGCTGGTATGCATCAGGCGAATGGTTTGGTGAAGCATATGATAGACACTTCACAGTAAGTACTTCCCAAGAGGGATGAGTGTGCCAGCAGCCAAATCTTCAGCCATCACAATATGATTCAGAGTTGGCTCATTGGCTTTACCGCAAAAAATGAAACTGCACAACCACATATTCAGGAAGGCCCTGTATTCAACATCAGACAGGGGACCATCAGACATATAATTCTGGATATATTTCTTATATCCAACTCCTGTCTTTACTCCTGTTTGCTTGGAGGAG
The DNA here is from genome assembly GCA_900205405.1 of Echinochloa crus-galli. Classification (NCBI taxonomy): domain Eukaryota; kingdom Viridiplantae; phylum Streptophyta; class Magnoliopsida; order Poales; family Poaceae; genus Echinochloa; species Echinochloa crus-galli. The sequence goes on from OAMR01000416.1 coordinate 38,311, forward strand.
CCCTTGTACTTGTATGGGCACACAGACTCTGTGATGTTCAGGCCGGTCATCATGTAGACATCGGCCAAGGAGGGAGACATCGGTCCATGGCCAAAAAGAAAAGCATTTGCACCATTGGACCAAAAGTGGCAGGCTGCGATGAGAAGGCTCTCATTCTTGGGTGTCTCGGCTAAAGATAGCTCTAAACAGTGTGAGATGCAGAGATTGTCCCAGTTCTTGGTTTGAGGGCTTTTGTCATCAAAAATTCTCTTGTACCAGTTCCTCCAACCGGCGATTGGGGGCAGAGGCCAGTTCTTGAAAGCATCTTGCCATTCATGAGGCTTGGCCAGTGAAGCTTTGAAGGGAATCCTCTGAGATTCGGCAGCAATCAGCTCAGAAGAGTCTGAATCTCCTACGGGCCCAAGAAAATAAGTGGGTGCTTTCTCCTCGGTGGGAATCAAAAGTTCGGCCGCAAGAGCCTACCAAGAACAGAAAAAAGCGAAAGGAAAATTTAAGATGTGATTCAAAAAATGATGCCGAATGTGCTTGAAGAGGAGTGAAAATTACCCAGAGAACTTGATCTTGGTCCGCCATTTGAGGATTGAAGCTTGAAGAAGTGGATGAACTAGGGTTTGGATCCAAGCAGAAGCTCCAACGACTCGAGCGGAAAGAACGGATATTGGGTAGATTCGATCCAGGAATGTTGCGGATTTCTAGTCAATTCCAAGATAAAAGTATCTTTTATCCCGAAATTGAAGGGGCATGTGTTAACACCAAAAATTGACACCAGGAAGAGGCTGACATGTGGGCCGGATTTGGTGAAAAAGATAAACATCGTTCAGCTAAGAAAGCTTATCTTCAAGAACGATTCGGCAAAGGCATTCTGCGGTCGGGAGTCCGTCGCCGATTCGGCAAGGGAGTTGCTCTATGGAAAGCATTCGGGAATGCGTGATGACGTGGATTGAATACAAGGAAAGAGCCGATTGATAAAGAATGCGAGATGAATACGGCACTTCGACGTATTTCTTTGGAAATAAACGTTTTGTAATCGTAGTCGATTAGGAATCGTGTCAAAGTCTGGGTATAAATATAAACCCATGACAATTGTAATAGGGATCGAACAATCATACAACAAACCGGCCTTGCGCCACCTTTTCGAGTCCTTTAGTCGTGTCGTCGAAATCTTCGAGAGGAACCATCGATCCGTCGACCTCCGTAAGTACCGGCAACCTTGTATCATGCTTAGTATCATGCGGTGGATTTAAGCGTGGTTCAAGAAGGTTCCTCTGTTAGGTCATAAGCCATGCGGTGGGCTAAGATCTAGTATGGACCAAGTTATAGGCTCTATTAGATTGGGCAAAAAGAGTGTTGTATGAATTAAACATAAAGTAAAACCCAAATAACACAAGGTAACTTAATGAATCTATTAGATCTTTGCCACAATCTAATAGAGCCGATAACTTGCTTCAAGCTAAACCTTAGCCTACCGCATGACTCATGATTTAACAAAGAAGCCTTCTCATACCAAGCTTAAATCCACCGCATGATACTAAGCATGATACAAGGTTGCCGGTACTTACGGAGGTCGACGGATCGATGGCTCCTCTCGAAGGACTCGACGACTCGACTAGGGACTCGATAAGTGGCGCGTGGCCGGTTTGTTGTGTTGGTTGATTCGATTGATTATCCCTATTACAATTGCCATGGGTTTGTATTTATACCCAGGTCTTGATACAACTCCTAGTCGGACACGACTACAATACTTGTTTCTAAAAATAAATGACGAATCTTCGTGCCCATATTGCGTTCCTTGTTCGAACCGGCCTTTTCCTTATATTGATCCACGTCATCATGCCTTCCCGAATGCTACCGCTTTCGCATGCGGAACAATGCCTCTGCCGAATGATGACGCATGTTGACCAAAAATGCTTACCATTATATGCCGAAAGCTGTTCAAGAACGCAGCATTGTGATTGGTCATTGCTTCCCCCAAAGCTTTGTGACAATTATCCCACGTGGGAAGCTTTAAGCCTTCGTTCCAACAGTGCCTGAAAAAAGCACATCCCCAATGAGCACGTTCTTGTTTTCGAATAAATTCCTCTTGTTCTTCCCTGTGCCTTTCTTCTTCATGTCTTCTTCTCTCCTCCTCATACTTACGCCTTTGAAAACGCTCCTTTTCTTGCCTTCATGCTTTTCCTGCCAACTCCTATTCCTCCTTCATGTATCAAAAATCCCAGAAACTCTCCAGCCGAAACTCCAAAAGCACACTTGTTCGGGTTCATCTTAAGCACATGTTTCCTGGTGCATTCTAGAGTCTTCCTTATGTCAGCCAAATGGGACTCATGATCCAATGACTTGATCACTACATCATCAATATATATTTCCACAATCTTGCCGATCAACTCATGAAAAATATAATTCATAGCCCTTTGATAAGTTGCACCAGCATTTTTCAATCCAAAGGTCATGACAACCCACTCAAACAACCCTATGTGTCCAGGACACCTACTAGGGATCTATGGAATTTCGGCAATAAAACTTATCTTTTGTGATCTTGCATGAACTCTTGATGTAATATATTTTGTGCTAAGGGCAATACATTCAGTACTGGCCATTTTCCTTTTCTGTCAACATTTGTTCTGAAGGCGATTTATTCCCGAAAATCGGCTGTTCGGCAAATTAACATATCAATCACCGATCGATTTCAATACTGGGATAATACCTCTTCAAATATCTTCCATTTATAGCAGAAGCAAATTCTTCTCCCAATAATGTCTTCAAAATATATGCATTTCCAGGCACACATCTAACCACTCTGAAAGGACCTTCCCAATTTGGAGACCATTTGCCGAATGCTGCATATTTGGTTCCAATCGGCAATATCGCTTTCCAAACCAAATCTCCTTCTGCAAATTGCCTGACTTTTACCTTCTTGTTGTAATATTTGGCAACTCGCATCTTATTTTTCTCAATATTTTCCAATGCTTTGAGACGAATCATATGCAAATCTTCCAATTCGTCCATCATCAAGTTACTGTAATCTTTAGAACTTAAATCTTTCTGCAACTGTATTCTCCTTGACTCTGTTTGTAACTCCCACGGCAAAATGGCATGATGTCCATACACCAATTCACACAAAGAAATCTTCCAGCTTCTCTTCAGCAAGATACACAGAATCCTCCCATTGAGCCTGAAAGGCTTCCTTCCTCCATTCGGGAAGTCAGGAACGAGGTAACCAAAATCATTCAACTTTCTCTACCCTTTTTCCCAGCGGATTATTACTAATTCGGCAAGACCCCCCTTTTTTTAGGAGAAATCCATTTCATCATCCAGCTATTCTTTTGCTGTGGACGACTTGGTTGCCGAACAAGGGGAAGAAATATCTTCTGGCCAAACTCTGTCAGAAGAGAATCAAACAAAGCTGAAAGATATCCTTGCTTTGCTGCACAAAAGCATCCAAGATCAAGTCAAAGATGCTGATCTCTTAAGGGATGTACTAGAATCCATTGACCAAGAACTTCCTGATGATATCAAAACTTCTTGATAGGCTCTGGCCACCGAAATCTTGACCCCCACCGAAGAACAATCCGCATCTTTCTTCCTCGGCCCCTCAGGGAATCCAGATCCCTCCGAAATTATTGCGGCCGAATCCCAGAGGATCCCTTTCAAGATTTCATTGACAAAACCTAGCTTGAAGCGAGTTACCGGCTCTATTAGATTTTGGCAAGGATCTAATAGATTCATTAAGTTATCTTGTGTTGTTTGGGTTTTACTTTATGTTTAATTCATATAACACTCTTTTTGCCCAATCTAGATCGATTAGGTTCGGTTTTGACCCAATGCGAGACATGATCACATTTCCTCCTGTAGCCGAATCCGAGTCGATCTAGTTTGCCACGTGTCGCGGGTCAAGCTTGTTAATTTTGCATGGATCTTGACAGAGCCGGGTATCATGCGGTAGATGCAGGTTTTTGGGTCGTTTTAGAACTAATCATCCGGTGGATTAGAGCTCGAGATCGATCTGATAGGTCTATCATCATTGACAAAGCTTGTTCCTTCTTCATGGAACCCGATTCGGCTATCTAGCCGTGTTCGGCAGTCCCTTAACGAGTGAAATACGTTCGTAACTTTGTTTTAAACAATGAATGCTTTTAGCCTTCCATGTTTAGAGTATGTCATGCGGTGGATTGATCTAATCTTGGTTGGTGGCGTGATTTCAAACAAGTTGTATCATGCGGTGGATTAACTTGGTCGATTTTATGCTTGACGGGTTCGAGAGTATCTAGACATGCGGTAGACTAGTGCTTTTAAACCTATGCATTCTTGTTTATTAGAGATTTGCGATCGTGCTTTCACGTTTATTATGCTGTATTCTCGTTAATCGGTTGTGGTTAAGTGCTGTAACGATTATATAATTAAACACCGATCTTTCATCATGATGACGTCATGCGGTCAGCAGTGTGCTTTCTTACGTGCTTTGCCGAATATGTACCGAATGCCTGGATCGCTGACAGATAGCTTATCTATAGCTATATGTCGATCAAGATTGGCTTTGCAAGCCATAAATATGGAACTGTCTGGTATCAGCCGACACGTTCCAGGTTTTTGTATCTAAACATTTTTTCTTCCTTTGTCAGTTTCAGGGAAAATTGACTGGCACGTTTCCAGGATTCGAACGCTCAAGCCACGTGTGAAGCCAGCTGATTCGGCTTGCTGTGTGCTTGGCGTGAATTGCAGTTTTTACATCAACAAGAAGTCAAAAGGGAAATCTTCCTCGCACGTCGCCCCTGACAAGATCTGGGGACACTGTGCCTCCTGCAACGCGGATGGGCGAGAGCCGCGCAGGGCATGCGCGGCACTGTACCCCTGGTGTCACGGATTCCAACCGTACTTCTGCACAGTTTCACCGGGGGCCCCCCGTCGTCTCTCACAAGTGAAACGCCCTCGAGCGGGTGCGGGGGACCCCGCCAAGAAAACGACCAATGGCCAGAGACGCGCTCTAGTCAAACGGCGTCACCAGTCCGGCAAGGAAAGCAAAGGATCTCCTAACCCTTGCCAACCACGTCTCCGGAGCGTACGGTAGGCTGTACGCCTACATCACAAGCTCCCGTCCTTAACGGAGGGGGCCCCCACGGCAAATACAGAAGGTTACCGGGCCACCCGGGCGGAGGCCGCCCCGTACGAATACGGCCTCTCCCCATCGCCAGGACAGAAGCCGGCCGTACCGGCCCAACGGGGCAGGCCATATTCCCCTGGTCATCATATTTGACAAAGGTATATGACACCAGGCTATGACCTACGCCACGCTAGTTTCCCTACCCCCGGCAAAGACCCCTCGAGGCGGCACGAAGCCCCCCCTCGAGCGAAGGACCGAACAACAAACCAGACACCTCGAAGCAGCGTCAAGCGACCCCTCGAGGCTTCAACAGGACGTATGAAAGGAGGCTCTACGCCAGCAAACAAGGCTCCAAGGCATTCTCGACTAAGCTGCAGGGACAAGATATGCCTGGAACAAATCTGCTCCTTCCATGGAGCGCACCGCACGACTCGCACTGTAGCTCGCACTATAGCGCGCACTGTAGCACACACTGTACCCACGATTATAACCCATCTCCCCCTTGAACTATAAAAGGGAGAGACGGAGCCCTGTAGAAGGGGACCGAATAGTTCGCACGCCTTGGCACACGCTGAGACGCGAACACACGGCAACACATATCCGATATTGGCATCAAGCTCAATCACTCTCACCATCACCCAGAGAACACCTCTCCTCTCCCACATCCACTTGTAGCCCCCCTCTACAAGCACCCCGGTGCAAAGCTAATACGAGTGCGCGAGCACGCCCCTGCTGGACGTACGGCCCCGCGGCCGGAACCAGGATAAACCTGTGTCCTTGTGTTAGCTTCCGCATCAACCATCAAGGGACGAGACACAGCGCACTTCTGTGCGGTGTAGGGAGTGCCGGCCATTTCCGACACCAACAATTACTAAAAGTGAATGAAAAATAAAAATTAAATAAACTAGGAAGGAAAAGAGAAAGAGAATAAGAATATGAAAATGGGAAAAGGAATAAAAAGGACAAAGAGAAAGAAAAGGAAAGGAGTAAACAAAAATAAAAAAATGTGCGTCGTGATCCTCACGTGCGTGTGATGGATTCTGAGTTCTGACTCTCACGAACAAGTAAAATAATTTTTATATATGCATAGCTGTTTCGAGGAGGTGTTCGCATACAGAAAAAATATGGGCCGATGGAAGATTATAGGCCGAAAAAGTACTATTGGCCAAAAGAGTACTGATACATCAGCAAGCGGTGCGTGCGGAAGTTCATCGGGTGATAGATGCGAAAAAATCGCGCGCGCAATGATTAGCCGCGCCGTGGTTCAGACAGACAGAGCTAGCGGGCCACGACGCCCGACCGCCGCGCCGGAGCTTGGGCCTTTAATTTTGTCTGGGTGGGATCATTTTCCTGAGGGTGGTGGCTCCGTAAAGGAAAAGTCCATCTTGCCTCCCTCATCTGTAACCGAAGTTTACTTTTCCTCCCCCATTTTGAATACCGGGTAAGCGAACTCCCCCATCCTACAAAACCGTTCACTTTTCCTCCCTCACTAGTTTTGGCCCCTGGTTTCGACCATTCGCGTGCCACGTCACTGCCACGTCGGATACTTACATGCGGGCCCACCCGTCGGTCGTTGCTCCCCGCACGAGCCGCGCAGGCCAAGCTTGTTCCTTCTTCATGGAAC
>OAMR01000416.1:45289-57611 GCA_900205405.1 Echinochloa crus-galli
TCAGCGAGAGGTTGAGCTCTTGGAGCCTCCTCGCACCGCCTGCAGGGGGAGACGACGGAGGGGACGGCGATGGCCTTGGCGATGCGCCCGCTCGGAGGACGCGGCGATGGTGATCTACTTTCCCCATCTTCTTCCTCGTGACAGAGCGCGTGCGCGGCCATTGGCGTTCATGCCGTGGTGCTGCTGCACCGACCATCTCTGGCCTTCTCCTCCCATTGGCGCTAGTCCAGTGTTGGCACTTCTTACGATCCAATATCAGAATTGGGAATCCTGGTACTGGGGTAAGGAGTGTTCAGTGGTTTTCCTTATGGCTTAGTAAAATATATAAATATTCTGCAAGCGCACAGAATCACCGCTGTAGCACTTCACCTGGGAGTATCCCGAGGTATCGTAATTTATATTTCCGCAGGGAAGCTTTGGCAAGAGTACTAGTGAACAGATAATTGAGACTATCAGAGAGGGGTACACGACTAAACAAGACAGGGGATAACGGTATTGGATAGGAGTGGATATACCGGACACACAGCTCAAGGGATACTCAGGTAAGGGAGAGAAGAGATAGATAGCTGGGAGGACAACGAGAAGAGATAGAGGACTCCTGGATTCTTTATCTACCTATGTCACTCTAGCCTAGAGATAGACCAGCACTAGCAGATCTGGGATAACTCTATTGTCTTAGCTTCGGGACAAGGGAACCGGTGGACACGCAGAAAGGGATGAGAAGGGGTGCCACTATTTCCCAACTGGGGGATCCTACGGACCGGAACTAACGTGATGGGCTACGAAGACCGAAAGGGCTGTCACCACCTCCCGGCTACCACCTCCATTGCGACGGGAATACTCTAAGGCCACCGACTAGTCTAGGGACCACTCCTACACTAGGCGATGACTACTTACTTCGCTAGCAGAAGCAAGCAACTCTTACTGACACCCCAATGACAATTCACCGCTAGTGTGAGCAGAGACGAAGAACCAGCCAAGACAAAGACTTAAACAAGACTACAAGCACTAGAACTATCACTGACTATAGTCTAAACAAGATATATTTGCAACTAGAATAAAGTAGAAGCAACATATAAATGACAAAGGAAAAGTGATAAAGATAACTATATTGATAACTCAAAGTCTTGCAAAAGGAAAAGTAAAAGATACAAGAGCTAATACCAGAGCTTCTGAAGATGACTCCGGAACCTCCGAGGCACAGCTCGATTCAACTCTAACTCCCAACTAAACTATCCTAACTCTACTAGAAAGAAGTGGAAATGAGCTCCTTGGCTTGAGTGTGTCTTGAACCAGGGATGTGCCACTGATTTATAGCTTGGACATGGCGGTTTTGGGAGGAGTAACCGCCAAGGGACCCTGGGAGACGGTGCCAGGCCTTCGGCCGAACCGTGGATTTGCGCCGCCTTTGCTCCCACGGCTCAGATCTGGCCCCTGATGGCGGTTTCGTGGAGTGGGGGCAGTTCGTCCGAACTGGGCTTCCAGCCCAGTACGCCCCCCGTGCACCGCCTCTCCTTCTGGATCACCCTGGGCTGGCTTCTCTTGATGGATTTCGTGTTGGTGTGGGCCCAGAGGTGATGTGGCATTGGTCCAAATGTCATGCACGGTTGTCGCTCGGTCATCGCTGACGTGGATGACTCCCGGCGGCTTGTACGGCTAAGGGGGGTAATCCGGCCGAACGGAGTCGTTCGGCCGATTCGGTCATTTTCGGCCCCAATAGTGTGTATTTGTTGTAGTTGTACCTACACAAGTGTCACTCACCAAAACTCGTGGAACTTTATTAGAAATAAAACCTAAGTACATGGAATGTTGCATATAACCTCATTTATTCCCGAGTATTGGTGGTCGGATCTGGGTTGTAACGACCGCCAACATCCACGAGCTCCACCTCGTGTTGGAACACAAGGCCGGCTGGCTCTTCTCCTTCCTCCGCCTTCTCCTCTCACTCCCCCATGCATGACAGTTTTGGTCGGCGTTCATGGCGATGAGGGCCATTGCCGGCCATCTCGTCCCCTCTCCTCGACTTGGCGCTCCTTCACACCACCACTAGGTGCTAGAACACACCCGAAACACTCCTTCTCCTCCCGCTTCCCTTCCTCTGTGTGTTTCCCTTCAACTACGGCGGACGACCGTCGGCAGCGACGCTGATCTCTCATCTCCGGCGGTGATAGTAGGGCGGCACGGGCTCTCCGAGCTTCTCTGTATCGAGGTCAAGCTAGCTGGGGTGGTTGCTTTGATGTGGGGTAACGATGGCTTGGGTCGACGGTGTGCTTCACCACCGGCCATGGCGAGCTGCGTGGTGAAGGGGCGCGTGGGGGCGACTTGATTGAGTGGGCGAGAGGGTAGAGGTCGCAGCGGCGGTGGTGTTGGCGAGGTGGATTCGAGAGCGGTGCGGCAGTGGTGCTGAGCTGAGGCGGCGGCGGAGCGTAGGCGGAGGTGCGTGGGCGGCCGTGAGGCGGGCGGCGGCGGCTACGGCTTCGCGGCGGCGGCCTCGAGCGGCAAAGGTGGCGTGCCAGACACGGCATGCGGGGAGCGGTGGTGTTGACGTAAAATCTGCAGTTCACGCCAAGCACACAGCAAGCCGAATCAGCTGGCTTCACACGTGGCTCGAGCTTTCGAATCCTTAGAAACTGAGCTGTCTCTTATACACATCTAGATGTGTATAAGAGACAGGTGCAGCGGCGGGGCCGGCGATGGCGTGGGCGGCGCGGCGGCGTTGGCGTGCGACAGGGTCGGTACCAGACAGTTCCATATTTGTGGCTTACAAAGCCAGTTTCGATCGATATATAATCCATGCATTCGGTACGTATTCGGCAGCAAAGCACGTAAGAAAGCACACTGCCGACCGCATGACGTCATCGTGAAGCAAGATCGGTATTTAATTAAACTATCGTTACAGCACTTAATCACAACCGATCAGCGAGAATTAAGCATAATAAACGTGAAAGCACAATCGTAAATCTCTAATAAACAAGAATGCATAGGTTTAAAAGCACTAGTCTACCGCATGTCTAGATACTTTCGAACCCGTCGAGCGTGAAATCAACCAAGTTAATCCACCGCATGATACAACTTGTTTGAAACCACGCCACCAACCAAGATTAGATAAATCCACCGCATGATATACTCTAAACGTGGAAGGCTAAAAGCATTCATTGTTTAAAACAAAGTTACGAACGTGTTTCACTCGTTAAGGGACTGCCTAGTACGGCTAGATAGCCGATTCGGGTTCCATGAAGAAGGAACGAGCTTTGTCAACGATAATAGAACTATCAGATCGATCTCGAGCTCTAATCCACCAGATGATTAGTTCTAAAACGACCCAAAAACCTGCATCTACCGCATGATACCCGGCTCTGTCAAGATCCATACAAAACCAACGAGTTTGAACCCGCGACACGTGGCAATCTAGATTGATTCGAATTCGGCTATGTAACTGTTCAATCGTGACTTGCCGAGTGGGGTCAACTATCAAAACCAAACCTAATCAACCTAAATTGGGCAAAAAGAGTGTTATGTGAATTAAACATAAAGTAAAACCCAAACAACACAAGATAACTTAATGAATCTATTAGATCTTTGCCAAAATCTAATAGAGCCGGTAACTTGCCTCGAGCTAAACCTTAGCCTACCGCATGGCTCATGATCTAGCAAGAAAGCCTTCTCATACCAAGCTTAAATCCACCGCATGATACTAAGCATGATACCAGGTTGTCGATACTTACGGAGGTCGACGGATCGATGATTCCCCTCGAAGATTTCGACGACACGACTAAAGGACTCGAAAAGGTGGCGCAAGGCCGGTTTGTTGTATGATTGTTCGATCCCTATTACAATCACCATGGGTTCATATTTATACCCTGGTTTTGACACGATTCCTACTCGATTACGATTACAAAACGTTTGTTTCCAAAGAAATACGTCTAAAATGCCGTATTCATCTTGTATTCTTCATCAGATCGGCATCTTCCTTACTTGATCCACGTCATCACGCGTTCCCGAATGCTTTCCATAGAGCAGCTCCTTGCCGAATCGGCGACGGACTCCCGACCGCAGAATGCCTTTGCCGAACGCCCTTGAAGACAAGCTTTCCTTTCCGAACGATAAATATTTTTTACCAATTCCGGCCCACATATCAGTCTCTTCCTGGTGCCAAATTTTGGTGTTAACACATGCCCCTTCAATTTCGGGATAAAAGATAATTTATCTCGGAATTGACTAGAAATCCGCAACTGGATTGAATCTTTTTAGCATCCACCCTCTCTGCTCGAATCTTCGGAACTTCGGCCAAATCCAAACCCTAGCATCATCAGCTCTTTCAAGCTTCAATCCTCAAATGGCGGACCAAGATCAGTATAAGAGAATTTTTGATGACAAAAGCCCCCAAACCAAGAACTGGGACAATCTCTGTATTTCGCATTGTCTACAGCTGTCTTTAGCCGAGACACCCAAGAATGAGAGTCTTCTCATTGCGGCCTGCCATTTTTGGTCTAATGGCGCAAATGCCTTCCTCTTTGGTCATGGACCGATGTCTCCTACTTTGGCCGATGTCTACATGATGACCGGCCTCAATATTACAGGATCTGTGCGCCCATACAAATATAAGGGCTCATCCAAGCAAACACTACAGCGTTTTGGGCATATCGCGACAGGTTTTTATGGCAACAGGGTGTTTTGGTCGCGATAACCCTGGCTTAACGCGACAATTAACGATATTGGTCGCGATAGGGGTGTGTGTTGCGGCCAATTGTGTATCGTTGCAATTTCAATGGCAATTGCAACAATGCATGGGCGTCTGTTGCAATTAGGGCGTTGGTACTGCGACGCTTATTGGTAACGGTTGCAGTAGTTGCCCATGTCACAACGACTATGACACGTCGCTATTAGAGTATTACTTGTAGCGACGAAAATGCACTCGTTGCGACTGAAAAATTTTATATTGCAACGTGAATAGAAAGTGTTGCAAACTATAGAGGGGTATAGCGACGCCAATGAACTCGTTGCAGCTGAAAAATTTTATATTGCAACGTGAATAGAAAGTGTTGCAAACTATAGAGGGGTATAGCGACGCCAATGAACTCGTTGCAACTGAAAAATTTTATATTGCAACGTGAATAGAAAGTGTTGCAAACTATAGAGGGGTATAGCGACGCCAATGAACTCGTTGCAACTGAAAAATTTTATATTGCAACGTGAATAGAAAGTGTTGCAAACTATAGAGGGGTATAGCGACGCCAATGAACTCGTTGCAACTGAAAAATTTTATATTGCAACGTGAATCGAAAGTGTTGCAAACTATAGAGGGGTATAGCGACGCCAATGAACTCGTTGCGACTGAAATATTTGATACTGCAACCTGAATCGAAAGTGTTGCAAACTATTGAGGGGTATAGCGACGCCAATGTGCTCGTTGCGAATGAAATGTTTGATATTGCATCCTGAATCGAAAGTGTTGCAAACTATTGAGGGGTATAGCGACGCCAATGTGCTCGTTGCGAATGAAATGTTTGATATTGCATCCTGAATCGAAAGTGTTGCAAACTATTGATGTCTAGACAAGCCACTCTAGACCCAATTATTACCAGGCCATCTTCTGCTAAAAGAAAAACTTCCTTTCTGCCTGCTTCTTCAGCTCCTAAGAAGAAAAGAACAACCAGCAAAAAACCCATTCAGGTCATAGTCTTTACCTTTAAACACAATGCTATTCACATTATGCTCATCCTTTTTCTTTTACTATCTCAGGTTCAGACACAGCAGGCAACAACTACTTCAGATTCTGCCGATGCTCCATCAACTGGTATAAATTTTGCTATCTCATTCATTCTTTTCACCGGCATTTATTCCCTTTTAGTTCCAGCAACAATTTCAATGGATCAAACATTGGAAAGCCCTCCTTCTCCTCATGATTCAGCTCCAGCTTCACCACTTCCTCAATTAGAAGCTGTGCCTTCACCAAGGAACTCCCCAATCTCTCCTCAGCATGATATGCAAGGCCCTTCTACTGAGCTTGAGAGGTCTTCTTCTCCCATTCAGGAAGTCAGGACAGAGGTAAATAAAGTTATTCAATCTTCTCATCTCCTCAATAAATCATTATTAATTCATCAAGAATTTCTTTTCAGGAAAAACCTGCCTCATCATCTAGCTACTCATTTGCCCTGGATGATTTCATTGCCGAACAAGGAGAAGAAACATCTTCTAGTCAAGCTCTGTCAGAAGAAAACCAAGCAAAATTGAAAGAAATCCTCTCCTTGCTGCAGAAGGGCATTCAAGATCAAGTCAAAGATGCTGATCTTATAAGAGACTTGCTTGAATCATTTGATCAAGATCTTCCTGCTGATATCAAGATTTCTTTAGAACCAGTTTCTAAATTGGACGATCATTATGCTGCAGTGAAGCAAGCTCTGAAGAATCAATCTGCTCAACCAGCCTTGGAGCAAAAGAGAACTTCAGCCAAGCAATCTGTGAAAGATTTGCACCTTCAAGCTCAAACTAACAAAGAGCTGCTAGCCAAACTGCAACCTGCTCTCGAACTGAAGAAGGCTAAAAAAGCTGAGTTAGAGGCTGAGTTGAGTAGATTATCAGCTGAAATTGAGGCTGATGAGAAGCAAATGGCCGAACTTCCTGAATTGGTACAAAAAATTCGAAAGGAAGCTTCATCAGCCTTGAATGAAGAGAAGCAGCTCAAGACCAAACTCTCTGCTTTGGCCCAGACCCAAGAGGCTGACAAGAAATTACTAGAGAATATCAGTAGTATGATCTTGAATGCCAAAGATGTAATCTCAAAGTACTTGGGTGTGTAATTTGTATCAAACAGTTTGATAGCCGAATGCCTGATCAATTCTGTATTTTCCATCATCTTTACTTCTGCTTTGTTTCGTTGTGAATGACTCATTCGGTAATGATGGCTTCCACAGTGTTAGTCCCGAAAAGCTCAATACAGCCGAATTTGATCAACCGAATGTGACATCAGCATTGAATCCCAAACGACACCGAAACCGCTCGGTTCGTGGGCTTTCCACCTTCCGAATTTTTGGGATGCGCGCCACGATCTCTGGCCACGATTTCCTCTGCAGTTCCTATAAATAAACACATCGAGTACCGCTATCTCCTCATCAAGTCTTTCGCCGTCCTCGAGCTCTTCTTTTCCCCAAGCACAGTAGACTTCAAGAAAACCCCAATGGCGAACGGAAGGCGACCGGCTGCTGATGAGCCCGAAGGAAGCCGCGCCGGCGCTCGCCGCTGGTGATTAACTGCCTCTCTCTGTTCTTCTCAAGATTTCGCCCTCTCTTTTAACCAATCTCTTTGTTTTCTCAGGCTAATCCAATGGAACCCCGCCGCTGCTCTGGCTGCGGCCCCTGCTGCGGTTCCAGCCGTGGCTCCTGCGGCTCCTGCTGAGGCTCCTGTCGTGGTGTCCGATTCTTCCAGTTCGTCCAATCGAACTCTTGAATCGGACGATTTTCGTTACTCAGATAGCGACGCCCGTCGCTTCAGGAGGGAGCGCGACGAGACACGCCATGAGCTGGAGATTATCTCCAAGCAGGCTGGGATTGCTGACCTTGAGTGGCAGCACGAGCGCAAACAGCTGCTCGAAACCATTGACGGTGAGTCCTGCAATCTGCTCAATTTCAATCTTGTCTTCCAAATGATATTAATCTGTTGCTCCTTTGTAATCTCGCAGATCGTGACGCCGAGCTCAATCGGCTGAAGGCGCTGGTGGAAGAGCTCGCGGACAAGGTGAACGCCCAAGGGGACACACCAGAGGCTCGCCTTGGATCGACGACATTGAAGCTTCCATTGATCGTCTTGATGGCCATGGCGCTGCTATTGCCGATTCCATCCATCCCCAGTCTGCCTTAAACAGGCTCTTCCAGTAGTTTGTACTAGAGATTTATGGAATTTCGGCAATAAAACTCATCTTTTGCATCCTTTTGTGATAATTTTGTTGCTATTGTGATGTAATTTGTGTGCACTAAGGGCAATACACTCTAGTATTGGCCATTTTCCTTTTTTGTTGGAATGTTTTGTTCTGAAGGCGGCTCCTTCCCGAATGCGGCTATTTGACTTCATCCTGATGACTAGCATACTAATCAACGATCAATTTCAATACTTGGATAATATTTCTTCAAATATCTTCCATTTATAGCAGCAGTGAATTCTTCCCCTAGTAAATTTTTCAAAATGTATGCATTTCCAGGCACGCATCTAACCACTCTGAAAGGACCTTCCCAATTTGGGGACCATTTACCGAATGCACTGTATTTAGTACCAATCGGCAATAATGCTTTCCAAACTAAATCCCCTTCTGCAAATTGCTTGACCTTCACTTTCTTGTTGTAATATTTAGCAATTCGCACCTTATTTTTCTCAATATTTTCCAAGGCCTTGAGACGAATCATATGTAAATCTTCTAATTCATCCATCATTAAATCATTATAATTTTTAGAACTTAAATCCTTCTGTAATTTTATCCTCCTTAAATCTGACTGCACTTCCCATGGCAAAACAGCATGATGTCCATATACCAATTCGTAAGGAGACGTTTTTGTAGACCCATGAGGGGCCATTCGGTAAGCCCACAATGCTTCATTGAGTACCGAATGCCACCTCCTTGGCTTCTGATCAATTTTTTCATTGATGACATACTGGTCTTCTCCAAGAATAGCTGCAGCCACATCTGAACAAACCACCAGGGACCATTAACACAAGAAATTTTCTTATTGGTATGCATCAGGCGAGTGGTTTGATGAAGCATATGGATGAGTGTGCCAGCAGCCAGGTCTTCAGCCATCACGATGTGGTTCAGAGTTGGCTCATTAGCTTTGCCACAAAAGATGAATCTGCACAGAGATTGCCGATTATTTGGAGAATCCATCCCAGAAGGTTTCTAGAAGACTCAGGTATAAAGCTATAAAGTTTGTTCTTCTTGATAAAGATTTATATTATAAATCCCTGGACGGAGTATTATTCCTTCCAGGGATTTATAATATAAATCTTTATCAAGAAGAACAAACTTTATAGCTTTATACCTGAGTCTTCTAGAAACCTTCTGGGATGGATTTTCCAAATAATTGGCAATTTCTTTTCTCCAATCACCTTCTCCCAGATCACTTCCTAAAGTACAATCATCAGTGGCAAATATCTCTTGATTTTCTCTGTATCCTGATGCACTTTGAGCCAATCTATTTGCCTCTTCATTATCCCCTCTAGGAATGTGTTGAAGAATTACTGATTGAGTGGACACCATTGTCCTTCTTGCCAGACATAAGCATGATCTTCTTCTTCTTCATGATCAACCCACCTGTAATCAGCATGCCTCTTTCTTGGTTGATCATTAAAACGCCGATCATCACTAGGATGCATCCTGCCAATTCTTTCATGGACAGATCGGCGATTGGCAACATTTTGCCTATGTTCGACATACCCATTATTGCACTCAGGACAGTTATTCTTTGTAGGCAGCTTTAAACCTTCGTTCCAACAGTGTCTGAAGAATGCACACCCCCAATGCGCACGTTCCTGCTCTCGAGCATACTAGATAAGGCCAAAATCCATTTGCCAATCCTTCCATTCAAAATTGGCATTGACAACATGTGCTTAATTACATCAAATTTTGAATATATAACGCATTCGGCATTTAGCAAATAGTGCCGAAATTTTGTACATGAGTAATAAACACATAAGCAAAGCTTCTCTATAGCCGAATATCTTGTTTCAGGGTCTAGCAACTTTCGACTAAGGTATGCAACTACTCTTTCCTTCCTCTCAAATTCTTGTATGAGGGCCGATCCAATAGTTTGGGCATCGGCCGCCACGTACAACTTAAAAGGCTTGTTCAATTGTGGAGGTACCAATACTGGTGGCTCCTTCATGTATTCCTTGATTTCATCGAAAGCCTTTTGTTGTTCGTCACCCCATACAAACTTTTGATCCTTCTTTATTTTCAATAGTGAGGAAAAGGGCAACACCTTTTGTGACAAGTTTGATATGAATCTTCTCACAAAATTTATCTTGCCAAGTAATGATTGTAACTCTTTGAGATTAGTTGGAGGAACAATTTCATCAATCGCCTTCATGCTTTTCTTGCCAACTCCTATCCCTCCTTCATGTATCAAAAATCCCAGAAACTCTCCAGCTGAAATTCCAAAAGCACATTTGTTCGGGTTCATCTTAAGCCTATGCTTCCTGGTGCATTCTAGAGTTTTCCTTATGTCAGCCAAATGAAACTCATGATCCAATGACTTGATTACAACATCATCAATATATATTTCCACAATCTTGCCGATCAACTCATGAAAAATATAATTCATAGCCCTTTGATAAGTTGCACCAGCATTTTTTAATCCAAAGGTCATGACAACCCGCTCAAACAACCCTATGTGTCCAGGACATCTGAAAGCTGTCTTTACTATATCCTCCAATGCCATAAAAATCTGATTGTACCCTGCATTACCATCCATGAAACTGAGCACTTTATATCCAGCAGCAGCATCAACTAATGAATCGGCAATAGGCATTGGATATCCATCCATGGGTGTAGCCTTGTTTAGATCTCTAAAATCTATGCAAACCCTCATTTTTCCATTTTTCTTATAGACAGGAACAATATTAGAGATCCAATCCGCATATTTACATGGCCGAATGAAATTTGCATCTAGTAATCTTTCAATCTCCTTTTTCACATCGGCCAACACTTCTTCCTTGTAGATTTTTCGGGGTGGCTGTTTGTAAGGTTTATAACCAGGCTTGATTGGCAACCGATGCTCAACAATAGAACGGTCTAGACCAGGCATCTCCGAATAATCCCAAGCAAAGCAGTCCTTGTATTCTTTTAACAATGTCACCAACTTTTCTTTGAAAACCGAACTCAAGTTAGCACTGATAAATGTCGGCCTTGGCTTGTCACCATCTCCAATGTCCACTTCTTCCAATTTATCGGCCGACACAAATCCACGTCCTAATTTTCCATCAGTTCCATCAATTGGATTCTCCATCAAAAATTACTATGAGAGCCGACTGCTTCGATCGGCTGTTGATCACTGCTGGCTGGTGCAACAGGACCTTCTCCCCAGTCTTTGCCTGAGAAACAATCTATGCCTTGATACTCCCAAAAAGCTGGTTCCATATTTGCCACACTTATTGAATCATCTGCTTGGACAATCTCCACCTCATCATCTATCCACTGAATAAGCTGTTGATGCATAGTAGATGGAATACAACAATTTGCATGAATCCAATCTCTTCCAAGCAGCAAGCTATATGCCCCTTTGCCCTCAATGACAAAGAAAGTCGTAAGCAGAGTCTTGGACCCAATCATCAGATCAACATGCACGCATCCCTTGGTGTCCGAAGGATTTCCAGCAAAATCATTTAGAATTATGCTCGTTGGTGTTAAATCTCCAGGGCCCATGCCAAGCTTCCTAAATGTAGTATATGGCATCACATTCACAGCAGCTCCACCATCGACGAACATCTTGGTTAAAGGCTTCCCATTGACAAATCCTTTCAAATATAATGGCTTCATATGTCGATTCTGGATTGGCTTTTCAAAGACAGCTTGCTTATTGAGCATCAATTGTGCCATTAGCTGTTCGACTTCATCTACCTCTGACAACGCTTCCTCCTGCACAACTTGATCAGTGGGAGCCATAAATTCATTCGGCAAAAAGCATACCATGCATGTAGGAGCCGAATGACCATCTTCTTCAGGCATCGAAAGTAGCTTGTTTATTTAGCATCAACTGTGCCATTAACCCCAACTGTTCGGCTTCATCCATCTCTGGCAATATTTATTCCTGTACAATTTGATTAGCTGGAGCCATGAATTCATTCGGTAAGAGGCATACCATGCATGTGGGAGCCGAAGGGCCATGTTCATCAGGTCTGTCTTTTGGGCGCCATATCGATTTCATCCTAGTTCCTGCTTGCTTTAATTCTTGATTTCTTAGGCGCTGCACTCTTCTCTTTTGACTCTTCCTCAAACCAGGTGGGCACCACTGTCCTCTTTGCCATATATAACCATGATCATCTTCCTCTTCATGATCTATCCACCTGTGGTCAGCATACCTCTTTCTCGTTTGATTATCATTATCATATGCCTCAAAACGCCGATTATCACTAGGATGTATCCTGCCAATTCTTTCATGGACAGATCGGCGATTGACAGTTTCCTGCCTATATTCATCATACCTATCATTGCATTCAGGACAATTATTCCATGTGGGAAGCTTCAAACCTTCGTTCCAACAGTGTCTGAAGAATGCACACCCCCAATGCGCACGTTCCAGTCATCAGTGGCAAATACCTCTTGATTTTCTCTATAACC
>OAMR01000416.1:79623-100057 GCA_900205405.1 Echinochloa crus-galli
CCTGTCCCGAGCCCGCTCATCCGGGCGGCACCTGTTGTTGATTCCGAGGCTTGGGTCGTACCCGATTTCCTTGTCTTTGCCCAAGACCTCACAGTATATCCTTTGAATCTTTCTGGGCATCTTGACAACCTCGGTCGAGGCTTCGGCCTCTTCTAGCCACTCCCGACTCATGATAGCAGAGAGACGTCCAAGGTATTCTCTCTAATATTTGAGTTCTTCCTTGTCGGGGGCTTGGTCTATGGGCTCTACACGACGTTCCCGTAGGAAACTCGTTACACTCCTGATGTCATCGAAGAGGTCATCATCGAAGTCATAGGGCGTGTCATAGAGTGAATCATAGTAGGCTGGGCTAGGGGACGGTTGTGGTTCGTAGTGAGCTTCGGATATGGACGGAGTGGAAGAGCTGATGGATTTGGACTGGATTTGTACAGGCTCTTCAGGTTCAGGTTCAGGCTGTTTCTCTTCTTCATCGGGGAGTTCATCATAGATTCCAGTGTGGGGAGTGTTGTCCAGGATACGATCCAAGACTATCCTCGCTTCACTGGAAACCAGATGAAAGAACGACCCTCCTGACGAAGAGTCCAGGAAAGTGGCGTCTACGGGACAAAGACCAAGGCTGAAATGTTGGAGAATGATGGATTCCGACAAGCCTAGGTCTGGTCCGGATGCCAAAATTTGCTGGAAACGAGCCCAAGCAGCTCCTAGCGGCTCTCTCTCTCTAATTGCTTAAAGTTGATGATTTCCGCTCGGAGGCTGGCTACCTTGGAGACTGGGAAGAAGTTTAGGCAGAATTTTTCCTTGAGAACTTCCCAGCTCCCGTCCATAGTACTGACAGCCAGAGAGTACCCATAGTCGCTCGCATCACACATGATTTCAAATGGGATGCTCCAGTCGGGAGGCTGGATAATGGGAGCGGAAATGAGTGCCTTCTTGAGGGTGTGAAAAGCGTCGCGCAAATGCGTGTATGGACTCTCGGCCTTCGTTCCTGAGAATGATTGCTCACGAACCATGGCTATGAAGCCGGGACGTAGCTCATAGCCGGGTGAGGATATGGGATGTGATGATGGTGGTGGCTCCAAACAATCGCCCTTCGGAGCAGAATGTTGACGTAAGGTGATGGTGGAATTCATGTGGATGGTGGTGATGGGATACACGGACAACTTGGGTTCAGAATCAGAACAGCTATCGTTCCCCGGCAACGGCGCTAGAAAGCTTCTTGGCACTCCTTACGGCCTACAGATAAATCCGCAAGCGGACGGATACCGATGTAGCTTTCACCGGGAGTATTCCATGTATCGATTTCCACGGAGAACAAGAAGTGGTCTGAATCTAAACTAAGTTGTCCTGGGTAGATGAGTTGGATGGAATGAAGTGGATGAAATGGAGTGGATGAGGTGGGTGACGACAACAAGGAGAGAAGAGAAGAGTTAGGAGGGTAGAGAGGGGAAAGCATACCTAAGTCCAGGTGGGACAGGTTTGAGCTCGATTGGAGATGGTTTTGGAGTTTCGTTTGTATCGAGCTCAATCGGAGGGTGTGTTTCCTCTTCTTCCGAAAAGAACGGGAGATCTTCTTCTGGAATAGGTTGCTCCAAGTCTAGCAAATGAGCTGATCTAACTTCCTCTAGTGGGTCAGGATCGGGGTCTGGCTCTAACGGGGTATTCAAGCGGATTCTGAGCTAGTCTCAAGTACAGGCACCACGCCTAAACTAGTTGACTAATACTTATCTACTACAGACACAGATAAGCAAACAAGCTAAGCAGCTAGCATACAATTATACTATACCACTAAGCATTAAACGAAGAACGATGCAAGTAAAGTAAGTAAGAACTGAATGCTCAATTAATCAGAGAGAGATACAAGGAGTACCACACATGCCCCGGATGTTACTCGAAGTGAAGTCGCATCCGTAGAGGTACAGCTAGAAGAGGGACCGACACTCCGGCTCCTCTCCCGGACGCTCACCTCTCCTCTCTCCCTATTCTACTTGATACAAGTGGCGGAACTTCGCAACCCTGGGCCTATTCTCTGGTGATGGTCTTCGTGTATTCTGGCCCAGAAGTGATATGGTCGTGGCCCGGGATGAGATGGCTGCCGTCCACCAGTTGTCTGTCGTGTTCGTTTGATACTCGTTGATGTGGACGACTCCCGGTGGTATGCACGGCTAAGGGGGATATCTGGCCGAACGGAGTCGTTCGCCTGATTCGGTCATTTCCGTCCCCTATAGCACGTATTTCTCCATTTTGTACCTGCACAATGGACAATCACCAAAACTCATGGAAATAGTCAGTAATAAGCCCTATAGCTATGGTGTGTGTCTCTGTTGTGTTTATTTTATACTTGGTTGGAGGTCGGAAATCGGTCTGTAACGACCGCCAACACTCGTGTGAGCACCACCGTGAGCTTCTATTGCCCCCTTTGTTGCATGTACTTCCGGTTAGATTCACACGCCATGATTGTTGTTGTGGTGCGCTGCCGCCATCGCTGGAGAAGAAGAAACAATAGATTCTTTTTAAAAAAAATGTTGATGCAGGTGTTGCTGGATGTTGAATCTGTTCTCACGAGATGTTGAAATATGTTGCAAAAAATGTTGAATACAATATTTTCTAAATATTGATATGTGTTTATATAAATTGTTGAGTCTACTTAAATGTTGATATACTTTATAGAAAATGTTGAATCTGGTCTTTTTCAAATGTCTGATATTTTTTTAGCGCTGACATGGATAGTAATAGTCGGACGTTGAATCTGAGTGTTGCTAATGAAACGAAAGAAGTCAAATATAACTAGTATTATTATATTTTAACACTCACGCACGGAATGCTACTGGTAATTCGTTTTTGGGTTTTATTGGGCTCTGAGCCATCTCGATTATCTGGTAAACGGAAACCATACAGGAGCCCTCACGCAAACAGCGTCATTTTCTTTCTTTCTTTCTTTTTTTTAAAAAAGGTGACGGAAAGCGTGTGCTTTTCACTCGAGTTCACCACGGACACACACGGCGGGAACTGGTTCTAGGACAAGGCCATGCGTACAACGGCCAAGGGAGGGCCCATCGATCAGGCGTGACCCACGCACGCGCTTCGGAACCGGACCTGAGGTGCCCAAGCAGGCCGGCTGCCGCAGTCAGGCAGGCCCGGGGGGATCAGTAGTCACGTCACGGGGGGCAGCCGGGCAGACGACCTCATGATTCATGCATGCGGACAGATGCAGGAGCGTCTCCGACATACTCCGCCGCAATAATGCGTCGCCCGCCGGCCGGATCGATCACACACACGCACGCACGTCGTACACAGAAATCACGGCGCCCACACGTCGTGTCAAGGCCGGAAAGCACGCGGCCAGAGCCACGCACGAGGTCGCGCCGGGGCTGGGCGCCGGGGCTGCAGGGTGCTGGTGCTGGTGCTGGGTGCCCCGACCCCGATGCTGGTTTGGCTTGGCTTGGCTAGCTGCTTTGCTTTTCTTCAATGGTGAAAATGGTACGGATATTTTCCGACCGTATTCGAGTTCGTATTCATTTGGACGGGTTTATATCCGTCCGAATCCGAATTCGCATAGTTAGTATCCGATACCGATCCGAATTCGAATATAAAAAGTTGGATATTTAGAATATCGATATCTATCCCTATCTTATCCGACACCAGTGGACCTTATCCGTATCCGATCCGAATCCGAGAGAAAAAAATATATTCGATCCGTATCCGGCGGTATCCGTCCGTATTCGATCCGTTTTCATCCGCTTTGCTCGCTCGGCGGTCGGCGGCTCTCGCTCAATCTCGTTGTTTGACGCAGGCAGATGCGTACTGGAGTACGTACATACGCTCATCTGCAGGGAGACAACAAAGGGGGTGTTTAGTTCCTGGAAAAAGGTAAAAAGTGAAGTGAAAAAGTCACATCGGACACTGTAGCACTTTTCGTTTGTTTGTGATAAACATTGTCCTACCATGACCCAACTAGGCTTAAAAGATTCGTCTCGTCGTGTACATTAAAACCATGTAACTAGTTTTTTTTATTTACCCATGTTTAGTACTCCATGCATGAGGAGAGATATTTGATGTGATAGGTAAATAGTGAAGTTTGGAGAGAGAATTTTTAGAAGTTTGATGATGTGACCGGGAACTAAACAGGGCTAAAAGCATAAAGCAGGCGGCTCACTGCCTCACTGCAGGCTCTTTGCGCGCGACTATATGCATGGTGGTATCTTTGGATGGATACATGGGTTGATCCACCGCCCCCGGTCCGGGTGACAACCAACTAGCTTGATTTTGGCACGTTTCAGACTGACCGCACTTGCAGCAGGTTAGTTGGACATGTAAACGTACCATGCAATGTCCAGCAGCACAAATGTGCTAGTTGATCTAGTGATTTCAATGCAAGAGTAATAACTTCTGTCAACCAACCCTCCGGGGGGCAAAATATGCAAATTTAAAAGCACTGGGGATGAGTATATTGTAAGTGTTTCTAACGACATAGAAGAGATAGCTACGCGAGAACAAATACTTTGTATACATTATAATCAGACTGCAATTAGACTTGAAAAGTACTATCCAATAGTCTTTACTAAATTTTCAGGACATTATTTGAAAAGAAAGGGGTCAACTGGCCAAGTAAGTTTTTTTTTGTTGAAAGACTCTACCTAGGTATAGTTTAATTATTAACAAAATGAGAACATGTCCTGTCACCCTTATGTGAGTCTCAGTGCACAATTTCATTGTATAGTTTTTTTTTCTTTAGAAAACTAAGCAGGAGCGTTGCTATTCATTGCACGGTTAACATAATTAAAAACTTGGCAACCGAGCCTGATGGATTTCAAGGGAATGAAACTCCTATCGCATTACATGAAACTCTTTCTTATTTCTCATCTGTCACATCAACAAATTAATGTCATAAAACTTTCCATAAAACCCCGTTTAGACTGGCCTTATTATCAGTAAATATTTAGGTGGGAACACTCTTCCCCTTTGAACACATAATATCCTCATTAACAAGTTCTTCAAAACATATAGTTGTTTAAAAATATTTAATGGAAAAACACCTATAAGACAAGCACAAGCATGCATCCTTCTTTTCTTCTTCATAAGTAAAACTATATACATGCATGCATGTTTCAACAAGATGATACACGGAGTATTTTAGAACATATATTCCATATTCTAAAAAAGAACATATATTACATAAATTACTCCCTCCATTGGACAAAATATAATTTCAATTTATGTCATACTTCTTTTCAATTTCGTTGCATATACATTGGGGTTTACATTAATTTGATGAAAGTCTTTTCATAAATTTTATTTTTTTAACTGGTGCACTTAGCCATATATATTTTTTGTTCTACGTACTCATCTAAACAGTGTAGTTCCTTGGTGTATTTAATTCAATTTTCCCTCTGAATTTTGACTTCCCAAGGGGACAGTGCATCTACCAAATGGATCAAATGCATGACCCAATCACACATGTTATAATTTTGCAGATGATTTCTGAATGAATCACAAATTATGCTAATAATCGATACTGACTATTTTGAATTATTATAAACAACATAACGCTTGTTCCTAAATTGTACAATACTCGCAAAGAAACTCAGTCCTAATAATTCGATTTTCCATCTGAATTTTGTTCCCAGGGGAACAGTGTTCATCATCACCAACCAATTGGATCAAATAATAAGATTCAATCACCATTGTTACTGTTTTCCAGCCACTATTTTTTAATTGAAAATTATGCTTATTATAGATATAGGTTGAATTGTCCGCTGAAT
The DNA here is from genome assembly GCA_900205405.1 of Echinochloa crus-galli. Lineage (NCBI taxonomy): Eukaryota > Viridiplantae > Streptophyta > Magnoliopsida > Poales > Poaceae > Echinochloa > Echinochloa crus-galli. The sequence continues at coordinate 85,383 of OAMR01000416.1, forward strand.
AACATTAGTGGCTGTGCAAAAGTTGACAACAACATTAAGTGCAAATGCATGCTAACCCCAGACTGAAAGAAATCAGGACGCATGCAAATAGGAAGGAAGTCAAGGAACAGACACACAGCACTGTTGTTGGATTTACTACTAGATGCTGAGCTAGTTGTCCATGGTAAAAACATGTTCTTGAACAGACAATCATGGGGACGGAGGAGGCACAACGACTTCTCTACAGGTGAATAGAAGTGTCCAGGAACAAAAATGAGAAAGAGAAAACAGGAAATGAAAGGGATCGAAATAGAGAACACGACCCTGTACCTAGAGGATCATAAGACAGATAGAGGCCTACTAGGTGATCTAACTTGATTCTCCATTTCTACCCCCACACCGGAAAGTACTCTAATTAAAACGTACGACACGCGATATTGAGATCAAGATCTGAGACGAAACCCTAGAAACGAGGCACAAGGGCGATGGCCACTGCGCACCCAAGAACTTGCTGTCTGCAGCATGCCTAACCAGCTAGAATGGAGTGATTCCCATGTTGGCGGCTGCGGCTGCGGCCGCTGCCGCATAGAGACCATCCTTGAGAAGCATGTCTTCAGCTCCATCCTGCAAATCACAGCCCAGGAAACGGCTAAAGAGGGGGTGCTTACAAAGTACTGAATATCGAGTTAGAAAAGCATGTATATGGTGTTGCTTGATGCTCTGAATTATGTCAGCTGAGGATTTGCCAGACATGTAAGTACAGTGAGATTAGGGTTCCAGTTACGGCTTTATTTAATACCTGAGCCTTGAAGGTCTTCTTGAGGCCCTGGTCCGGCATGAGGCCGAAATGGATGTGCGGGAAATGTGCCCACTGGTTGCAGCAAACACAGGGAGGAGAAAGCCAAAGCAATCAAATCAGGTCTGCATTAGTACGTAAAGCATGCCTGAAGCAAATGCAAAACGAACACTAGCGGCAGTATAGTATATGCTGTGCGGGTGGGGCTAAAGCAGGCTCCCAGCAGCACCGGCAGAGAGGCACAGAGGCACACAGAGGTGCGTGCCCAGCATGCATCTGGCTCGGTCGCGCGCAAGCAGCCGGCGCCGGACACAAACTGTGCCTCTGCTCTGGGAGCTGACATTGTAAAGTGATCGGTCAAATCACTAGACACGCAGACAGCAAGCTAGCCACGAGTATGTAGTTGTTACTGCTGTGTGGTTCTGGGGGAAGAAAGAACGTTACATTCTTTGCGGCTGCGCTGAACGCCTCCCGGTGGGTGATGTCCGGGTTGCTGGCCTTGATGCGCTGGATCTCGTCCCTGTGTGCACACACAAGCCAGCAGCTCGATCATTTAATTACTTTGCTAGAAGACGAGCAGGATGGAGCATATATATAATGATTTTATAAGGGATCATGCAGGGAAATTGCTGTGTTGCAAAATCTTACTTGATGAACCGGTTGTACGCCGACGGGACTCTCTGCCGCTTCTCCGGAGCTGCAAATTAAGTTAGATTTCGAGTCAGCGTGCATCCGTAGGAAACATGGTCGAATGGGTTAGCTTATCTAGCGAGCAACTACTCCACTCCACTATACATGCTGACTGTTTACAACTGAAGAGCAAAGGATGGGCAACGGCATCTGCCACACAACAAGACATGATTGTATGTCTCGTTATCCACCGCACACGGCCGATAGGGTCTCGTTTTCCCTCCCCACATATGTTTTCACACGGTGAAAGTGAAAACTAAGGCCAGTCCCAGTGCAAGGTTTCACGAGGTTTCATGCACATTAAATAGGGTGCCAAGTCAGCATTTTAGATGATGTGGCAATGAGTTAATGAGGAGAGAGATGAAATGGGTTTCATCTAGATGAAACTCTGTATACACGGTTTCCAACAAGTCTGTGTCTTGCATGCATCGTCTAGGAAACATCAAAATGAAACTTTGTATTGTATGAACCATTTCATCTGTAAATTTATTGTCTCTTTGCTTATGTGGCATTCTTGGAAACACAAGAATGAAATCCCCACTAGGACTAGCCTAAGCCCTCGTTCCTGTAAACCTTGTGTTTTTAACACGTACTGCTAGAGGGCCGGGATTGTCCATCAAGTTTTAGTTTTTAAGCTCAAATAAAACTAGACTGCGCACGGACACTATTATGGTGACGTGATGTGCCCCTACACCTCATCCTCGTGTGTTCGAAATTCCCTCTCCAGTAACCATCCAAAGAACTGTAAAACAGCCAGGAAGAATGTACGGGAAGCTTGAGCACGCAGGGAGAGGGGGCGATCGGGAACAGTACACGCGCGCGCGCGGTGCACGGCTCCGGCCCCGAGTTCACCCCCTGCACACGCTGTTTGCTTTGACTAGTGATAAGTACCCTTGGTTCGCAAAAGCCCCAAGAAATTAGAGGGGATCGAGAAGGCAAGTAGAATCCAAAGGCCGGAAGGGAAGAACAAGAAGTGTAGTCCTTACGCCTGTTCACCGACGGGGCGCTCTTGGGCAGCTCGGGCTCCTGCTGCACGGCCGGCGGCGGCGGCTTCGCTGCCGGCATCGGCGCGGCCGGCAGGTTGCTGGCGCAGCTGCTGCTGTTGCTGCGGCCCGTGATGGTGCTTCCCAGGTTGGCGCTCGTCGCCTGGTCCATCAGGAGGCTCGGCGCCTGGAGCGCCAGCTCGTCCTGCGCACGAACAACAAGAGGGTGCACACTCACTGATCGATCTCAGTAGTCTGAGCTGAAATCTCTATCATCTCTAGGTATTAAATAAGCTAGTGTGCATTAGGTCAAACGACCGTACCAACAGCCCATGCGGAGAGGTGGGGGAGAGCAAGGAGTGGCCGCCGAAGCTGAGGTGGTTGCTGCTGGTCGGCGGCGCGGCGGGCGGGAGAAGGAGGCCGCGGAGGTTGACGGAGAGCAGGTTGGCGCAGTGGCCGCAGCGCACCGTCACCGTCTTGAACAGGCTGCTGCACGGCACGCCGACCTGCGCGCGGCGGAGAGCGAGAGATCACATCAATACAGATAGATAGAATAATGAATGGCTAACAACAAAACCGTCAAGAAGAAGCGGAAGGAAGAAGCGAAGCAAATTAAAGCATGCAGGTAGCTAGCTATAGCAGGAGAGAGGAGGGGGAGAGACGAAGAAGAAGGAGAGCGGTGGTGTCGGTAGGTGTGGTGGGTGGGTGGGGCGCTGGGGGTCGGCACGTACGGCGAGGATGGTGTCGCAGCAGTTGCAGTGCACGTAGCAGAGCTGCTCGGTGGGGGGCGGCGCGAGGTGGTCCAGCGGGAAGGCGGCCGACGACGAGGACGAGGACGACATCATCATAGACGAGGCCGCTCGAATGCGTGGCAGCTCGCTCAGCTCGACCCTCCCACCTGAGGCGCTGGCGCTGTCGAGAGGATGGATGGATGGATCGACGATGGACGAGCTGATGAGCTCGATCTGGCTATCTAGGGCAGCGAAGGAATGAAAGCACAGTGGCAGGGGAGAGATCGGAGGAGGAGGAAGGATGCCGGGGAGGGAGCGAGGGAGGGAAGAAGCGGAGTCGAAAGGGGAATTTTATACGACTAGGCGAGGCGAGGCGAGGGCGAGGGCGAGGGGGAGGCAGGAGCCAGAGATATCCTTTTGGTCCCCTTTGATTTGATGAGTGTGATTTGATGGCTATCTAGCTGCAGCCTGGGGGTGGCGCGCTGGCTAAGTCGCGATTTGATGGACCTGCCCGATTCGAGAAAGCCTCGGATCTGTCGTTGTTCCTGATTTGAAAGCCCCTCTCTCAGCCGGATCGAATGAAGCGGCGGCAGCAGCAAGGCCGGGCAGGGCCAGCCAAAGCCAAAACTCCCCCGGCCTCTCCTCTTCCCCTTGCTGCTACTACTGCATGTGGATCTTGCCGCGAGCGGCGAGGGAAAGGGCACGGGCAGGCAGGCAGGCTGGGACGAGCAGGAGGTGGGAAGGGATCGGAGCTGAGGCCGGTATGGGGTGTGGACCGCGTGGTGGATATATGGCCGGCCGGGCCTGGGCAAAGGGAAATAAAGCGAGCTGAGCAGGAAAGCGAGAGACGTTGGACGACGGACGGGGGCAAAGCAACACGCCAAGCGCTAGCTACGCCCCCGGCCCGGCCGGCCTGCTGTGTCTCCGCGCCCGCACTGCAGCTAGCGGTCGGCATCTCGAGGACTATTTGCGACTGGAAAAAGCGGGGCGAGTGGTGGGGATCGCCCGGGCCCCCGCCCCAACTGTGCCACGATGCGCGCGGTCTCCCCCCTTGCCCGGCCGGCCGGGCTCAGCTCTCCCGTCTCCGCCGTAGCGGCCGCGCAGCGAGATCGATCGATCGGCCGCGCACGATCCGTGACGGACTGACTCGTGCGTGCGAGGGATATACGGAGCAAATTAATAAAGCGTGGGCGCTGCAGACCGTCGCGTGTCGTGTGTCGCGGTACGTTCGTACTACGTACTCCGTAGCTAGGTACTACGTCTCATTTAATACGCGCCGGGCGCGTTGTGTCGCCGCGCGCGCAGGCAGGCACGCACGTATAGGTGTTGTGTTGGATGGGTCGAGGTCGAGCGACCGATTTGACCGGTCCGGCGATCGAGCGGCCGCGGCCGGGGCGCTGAGTTGGGCGCGCGCGCGCGGGTTTCATCGCGGACGTGGCCGGGAGCTAGCGTTTGTTCTCGCGAGACAAAAGCTAACCTGGCCGGCCCCGGTCTGGCTAGATTTCCCCAGGCACGGTGGAACCGAGGCTTAAATGGGGGGCAGAGACAGAGAAAGAGAGACGAGTACGTAAAGCCACTTACCCAGTATGTAGCCTATACGTGCCTCGCTTTATAGTCTGGTACGTACGGCACACGTGTATGTATAGACTGTAGCCCGCCCGTCTCTCCGAGACGATATGACGGCTGATGTTGCGTATCCTGCGTACGTGTGAGGGCCGGGCCGGCCGTGCGTGCGGGTCATCTCGTCGGGTTGGAATCTCTAGATGCGAGAGCCTTACACACGGTACGTACGACCGGCGTACATTTTTTTTGGTCTCAAAAACAACTCGCGTGTTTGCACTGGAATCGTTGGAGTCATGCATGTATATGTGACAATTTTGTTTCCTCTCTTACTATACGGAATGTTACTATTTGAAATTCCTTCCTTGGGATGTGTAGTGAGTAGCGACCCATCATGCAACAGAGTGTATTTTCGATTTACCTGAAAAAAAAAGAGAACACATTTCCATTCTCAGTGGTGGAATCTTATCCTTTTATCACGCTGCAAATCCTGTACTATGTACGTGTATATCAAAACTTGCAGTTTCGACACTGATCGTAACAACAAATTCCTTCCAATGCCTTCGACCAGCATCTCCCCCTCAGCTGCAAGTTTTGCCGATTTCTTCAGGGCCGATGCAAAGCTAGCAACTATCTAATTGACATTGCTGCGTTAGAGGGTGCTACGACTTTTAGTACGATGTGTGGAGTTTATGCAATCAGCACTATGTTGTAAGCGGCGGAACTGTGGATGTCAAAATCTACCTTTAAAGATTTCTGATTGTGATAGTTCATCTAAAAAGAAAACAGAATAATCTCTATGGTTCTTCGATAAGTACATACAGATTATTAATGATGGTCCAGAAATTCTCCTTTGGAGAATAAAAGAAAGTACAGTCGAGATAGCGATATTAGCAGCGAATTATATACGGGACCAGGGGATCGATCGATTTGACTGTACATGTGTAGGGTAATGGCCACGTCAGATTCGCGCGGCCCCTCACAAGCTATCTACGACCCAACCAGAGAGATCCAGCAAATGTACATGAATCTCACGAACGACCAATAAGACCGAGCCGATCGATCGATTGGCCGATCCCGACATATATACAGCGCCAGCACGTACACATTATATCTCGGTTCCACAACAAGCACGGCGCGCGCGGGCGATGATCAGAGAGCAGGGACACGGGGCACTGTATGGAGGCTGATCATGATCAGGGCGTCACATGCGCGCGCAGCACGCACGCGGCGGCATGCGTGTTCGCGTGAAGACGTACGCGCGCGCGCGACTAGCTGCTGGAGTAAGAGAGAGGAATCGAAGTGCACGCGCACGGCAGCCGGTCATGTTCACGGCCTGGCTCCGGCACTATGCATGCATGCACGCCATATATGCGTGGAGGGAGGTGAATGAATGGTGATCCCCGGCCCGTGACATATGCTTAGTCCCGGTACGGCCGCGCATCCAAAGGTATTCCATCGCCAGCAGGACCCGCCGGCAGGGACAGGCGAGCGAGCGGGTGGCGCGAGGAACAGGACGTGATGGTGGGATCTCGGATCGGATCGATCCATTGACCATACATGCGATCGAGACCCCGGATGTGGTATACCGGCCTATTGACGTGTGATGTTTTTTTTATGAAATATCAACAAAAACACAGACGCCCACACAGTACACTCACACCTATATATATTAATATATGTATTCAAATATTATATTTATTTCTATTTATGAGAAATTAGGTCGGAAAATGCTAAGATTGAATGACAGAGTCATCACATATGCCTCGTATCAACGGATATATGTCGCAAGCCATGGAAAAAACAATACCAGTACAATTCTAAAATAAATCTAAAAAATATAAGTACCGTACTAAATCAATGACTCAAATCTAAATGAATAAGTTCTACTGTAAAAAAATTATCAACTAATAATTTATGAACAATTTACAGGGCAACTAATTTATGATCAATTCACGGCCCCGTCGTTTTCGCCGTGCGCATTTCCACGCAGCGCTGGCTGCACATCTCAGTCACGCACATGGCCATCACCTCCGGGCTAGCTCGGGCAGATCCCCTGCTACGGAGAGCGACGCGGTGGTATGTACGTGCTACGCTTCGTTCGCCATCTTGAAAGCTGAGGGGGAAATGTCAGTGCACAAGCCAATAGTTAGTTCTAAGATCACGACAAAGACGTCTGCCTACCTAGCTTCAGGATTTCAGATTATATTCTTGCTTCTTGTCAATAGGCGCGCGCATGCATGGTTCTCGATCAGCTGTCACGATAGCTATCACCCCATGCTAACAATCGAAGACGGGCGAGCTGCTGTTAATTATGAATTATTCCTACTGATTGGTTACGTTTCCCATTTTTGTTTCGTCAAGTTGCATAGTAGGATTGATGCTTCACTGCTGTTTAATAATAAGATAGTCTCAACGTGACATATATGAAGGTGGAGATAGTATATATCTGACTGTTGTTGGTACGTAAAAGGATTCTTGCATGCTTCACCCACACTTTTGATTTGCCATACAAAGAAAACCATTGCTTGTGCAGACAGTGTCGCTAGGTAAAAAATATCTCTCCTTACGGTTTAAATGGTCATATCAACTACAACAATGACACGCGTGGACACTGCTGGGTCGAATTAAGTTTGCTTGCACGAGACACTTTATAATTTGTTGCCATGTTAATAAAGGATTGCTGAGTGCAGCACACACTTGAAGTGTCTGGCACTGTAGTAGCGTAATCGGTGAACAGTTTTCTCAAAAGAAAACGTAATCAATGAACAGTGCAGCATCAAAACGGCATAATGGAGCACCAAGTTTTACAGCCCAGGGCAGCAGCCTGAAAAAATGACCATCAGTTTGATAGAGACCATAGATATGAAGCAAGGTACACCATACAAATTTACAAAAAAAAATCACGACGGAGTGTAGGCGAGCCTCAGATACTATCTATCTGTTTTAAACTATTGTTCACTTTATGTTTATCTTAAGTTAATTTTTTCTAACTTTGGTCAAGTTTATGAAAATATAATGACATTTAAAATAGAAAACAAATGCATTATAAAGATATATTTCATAGTGGATTAAAAATTAGAAAGGTTTGATTTAAAACAAAGCTAAGGTAAATTATAAAATTTGAAATAAAGAAGTATTAAAGCTATATATTACTACTATATATCCAGCTACGGAGGAGGGAGGATAATATATCACTATTGTTTACCCCTGTCAGTCACTTTTTTTTTGCCGTGTGCCCTAGAAAATACACGGCAAAGAGTTTTGTCGTGTGCCCGATAAAAGGCACACGACAAAGCTCTCTTTGCTGTCTAACTGGCCGCCGTGAGGGCTTTACTGTGGGTTGCACGCGGCAAAACCTATGTCGTGTGCATTATAGGTACGGCAAAGTCCCTCATTCCTGTAGTGTATCATGCATTTTAGTACGTCGGTAGTTACATATCGTTTAAAACGTCACATTAATTTTCTTTTTTGTTTGAAACGTCGAAATATTTTTCAATAGTTTTCTGGTTCGATGTCGTTTTGACTCAATCCATGACTTGTTTGCTCATGCAAGTTCTCGGGAAAAAAAAACTTTGTACGCCATACGTGTTTAATACATTTCGACTACGTACACGTACAGGTGCAAACTTTTGGCCGGTTATGTCAAAATTTTTTTGATGAACCGGTTATGTCAAATTAGGGCGTTAAAAAGCGGGATATTTAACTATTTGCCACTATTTAGCCATGTCAATTAATTCCTCTCACATTCACTCATCTCACATGGGTGGTAAATCTGTTGCCACTCACCCCCACATAATGGCGACGGGCGTTAAAAAGCGGGATATTTAACTATTTGCCACTATTTAGCCATGTCAATTAATTCCTCTCACATTCACTCATCTCACATGGGTGGTAAATCTGTTGCCACTCACCCCCACATAATGGCGACTGGTTAAATATCCCTTAAAAAGCAGGTGTCGCCCTGTTATGCCGCTATCGATGGTAGGAAGCCAGTCTTGGTGAAAAACGTACGCGGTAACACGAGAAAAACGCTTAGTGTTCGTAGGTCGTCGCGCTTCCGCTGGCGGACGTTGAGATATATGGAGCCAAGCACAAGCAGTATACGGTCGTTATTCCCGAGAGGCGTGGCTGGCTGCGGCAGCAGGAGCAGGAGCAGGAGCAGTGCACTGAACAGGGCGGCAGCAGGCGCGGCAGGGGTGTGGGGGGACGGAGAGGAGGAAGACGATCGAGCAGGCGACCTGGAGGGGCCACGCGCGCGCCGGGAGGTAACCAAGGAAAAACCCTAAAGAAAGCGAGGCGAAAGGGACGTGTGCATGAGCCAGGTAGCTTTCACGCGCTAATCAATGATCAGCCCATTTGAGTTTGTCTTCTCTCGTCACCGGGAAAAAAAAAGCTTGAAACGCCACGGTTCACCGGCAAGGCGGAGCCTGCTGCAGATCGATCGACGAGATGGGGGCAGTGTGGTATGTAGAAGTGTAGAACTCGTGATTGCATGTGTATGTACACCTGCTTGTTTTACATACTCTGAATTTGCATGTGACGCGTGCAGCCTTTTGCAGGTGGTTGCGGGTTCTCGATCGATCAGCTCATCAGCTAGCTCCTCCGGTCCTGCACCTCCAATTCGCCATTGAGGTGCTCAGAGAGGCCGGCCGGCCGGCCGGTGGCTACAGTCGATCGGGTAGTGGCCGCAACAGTTGCCCTAGCTATGGCCGGCCCGTAGGTGTCTAGAGCTACAACGTATTACTCACATCTCCAACTAGTGCCCCCTCTCTCACACCTGCTGTCGCCTTGTAGACGGACGCGATAGATACCTTTGCCGCGATGAAAAGCTCATGCGACGGGTGCATTGAAGGTGGTGAATATTGCTTGTGCAGACAGTGTCGCTAGGTAAAAAATATCTCTCCTTACGGTTTAAATGGTCATATCAACTACAACAATGACACGCGTGGACACTGCTGGGTCGAATTAAGTTTGCTTGCACGAGACACTTTATAATTTGTTGCTCACCTCTCGCTCGCTCGGCAACAAAAGAGCAGCCCGCAGCAGCGGCACAGGACAGAGACGATCCTCTATGCACACTACACACCGCATATGCCGCTTTCTCTTTTCCCTCGCCACCGCCGTGCTACACTTTCAATTCCTCAAATTCCGCCCGCCCTATACTTTCCCTGCCGACTGTCCACTGCGGAGTTGGTCTCCCGGCATGTGTACGGAGACACAGGGGATTTTTTAGTATGCCGCGCGTAACAGAGCCGCATGCATGGGATGCTGTGGCAAAGCTACAGCTTGTGCATTGCTGCTTGGCGTGGCGCGCTGTTGCAGACGATGCGTGATCGGCGTTGTGGTATGTATGATCGATCGTCGCAAGTAATTTGATCCGGCGATGATCAGCATGGGGGGTCTTTTTCCTTTTGTGAAGACAGTATGTTTATGTTTACATATAGGTAGCATACAATACCGAAAATCATCTTAATAACGAACCCTTTGATTTGATGCGCTCCGTAGAGTACTCTATGTCCACCTTCGCGTGCCGCACGACATACAAATATAGGAACACAAAAAAAATTGTACTTCGTTCCTGTCAGTAATATATACATTATGTTTGACAAATTCATAAATCGATTGGCATATTTTGTAACTTGTTGGACAAAAATACGTACAAGCATACAAATTGTATGGTGGTGCAATAATTAACTTGGAGAAAAATAACATAGTTATCTTATGTAGTTAATTTTCCGGGTATATTTATTAGTTGTGGTTCTGGAGGTTGGTACGAAAGAAAATCACATGAACATAGCTCAACTAGTAAGATTTTTCTTGTAATGAAACATGCTTATCTGGATTCTAGTCAAAGACTCAGCATAGGTGCTCGTATTTTTCTGGATTTATTCTCGAATTTAATAATATTATTCTTTGAGTACTAGGTGATATATGCACGTCGACTATGAGGCATATGTAACTTTTTCAATGTTTGAGATCAGCCGGCTCAATCTCTCAGAGATGCTCATGGGGCGAATCACAAGAACGTATGCTGCAGAAGGCTGGAACTATGTTTCAATTATTTAAAAATAAAAGGGTGATTCTTTAAAAACACCTAGAAAATTGCAAATACATTAAATATATATGCCACAAGATGTCTTATATAATTACATGCATGTGCACCCATCCAAGCCCAACACATTTTTGTCTATGATTGCCACAAGCAAGTCTTTTTGAACCCTAGAATGTAGCTGTCTTCTGTAATCTCCTCTTGGGTTATTCCTACTAGCGCCCATCTGGCCTGTTTGACTGGCTGGTGGCTGGTGCTGGTTTTTGCTGAGAGAAAATATTGCTGGCTGGTTGGTGGCTGGTGCTGGTTTTTACTGAGAGTAAAACACTGGTGGCTGATAAGCCAAGCGAACCGGGCGCATTCCCCAATCTGCATGTGACAATCTTTCGCGACCGTGCTCCATGTGACAATGTTGAACATACATGCTGAGAAATGTTGCCCCATGAGAAGATAAAGCTTCACATTAATCCCAGCGTAGTAAAAGTGATTGTTGTTTTGATAATTTAGCAAAATTGATCTACTGTAAGATATATTACTCCTAATTAAATATATATAATCACTTGTGAATTTCAAAGAAGCCTTTTCTGGACAGGAGATCATGGAGACCGGAAACGGATGGGTCCTGTTCGTGTACAATTACTTTACTGATGTGGTAAGCAATTTGGATATAATTAATCATACAGTAGAGAGCGGTTGACCACAGGGGTGCATGCTCTTAGATTTGGCCGATCCACAAATCCAGAGAAGTACTATGTTACATCACATCATGGAGATCACTTTACACTGGAGCTGTTCGTTGTTGTCTCCGAGTTTCCAAGGTGTTGCTTTACTCATCATGCATGTGAAACTGGCCCATCCATAACCCACTGCTCTCTGTTCCGCAAGCAAGATGCCAACCGAAACCAATATAAAAACCACATGAAACTGCCAAAAGCAAGGAAACACCCACATGGAAGAGCAGCATCCCAACCCATTTCACCCAAATCCTGTCCTCCAATATCTCATCTATCCATGCCCTCATGCATGGTATAGACACATGCGTGGCGATGCTAATCCAGACCACTGTACGTGCTTTACTTGTCCATTTACACTAAAGCCTGCTGGGTGCTGGGCACTAGCTCCACGTCCTCCACGCGAACCAAGAGATATGCCCTTGCCGTCGTCCATCTTTATTCCTTTCTCAGCTAGTGCCCACACCTGTTGTTCGTGGACAGGGCGCACAGATAAACCTTTTTCAGAACGTGGGGGATCACTAGAGACGGCTACAGCAAGTTAGTGTCACCGGGCCGCCTGATGCTCGCTTCTATTGCAATTAGCACTGTAAAATATCTGAGGAAACAACAATGGCATCTCAGTTATATGCCGCCCTGTTCAGGAAATTAATGCGATTCTCCATGCCCCACCATATACCTGCAATTCTGCAAACAAGCAGGCTCAACTCGCTCATCTCTTGGTTCTAATCGCCTGTCCTAGATGTGCAATGGCAGTAATAATAATAATGCAATGGTCTTGCCTCCTGGTAACTCTTACTAATCTCTAGGGCCCCGGGCCGGCCCCCGGCCCGTTTGGAATGTGGAAATCGTTAGAAAAACGCGAGCGCAGGAAGGAGCTGAGGTCCTTTTAATCTCGATAGCAGGTTTCGTTGGAGCTGAGATAGCCAGATAAGGTAGAGCCTCTGGGATTTGCAGAAGATCAGCCGTTGCAGAAGGAGCCTAGCACTGGGCAGCCCACTGCAAGTTGCAGAAATAATTTCTAAGGCAATATGTTATCGTTTACATTGGGTCATGCAAGATTGCAGAATGACACATACAGAACACAGATTTGCAGGCCGGCTGCAAATTCTCATTAAGAGTAGCCTCTTGACTCTTGTGACATCTTCCTCTCTCTGAGGTCCGAGCAGCAGCGTGCATGCATGTATGCTTGCCTCTGTAACAGCGATCGGGCTGATGCCACTGCCGGAGCTAGATTCCATGTCCTTACGGCCGGCCCGGCCGGCCGATAGCTCTCGTCAGTCTGTCGAGCACGCAGCTGGTTTGGTCCCCGTAGCTATACCTTACCTACGTCCGTGCCACAGCCCATAAGCTAGTACTCATCTCTCCTTCAATTGTTATCGGAGAAGAGAAACGGACAAAAGAAAGCTAGGCACCCGGTGGAAGAGGAGCCATGGCGTCCGTAGGCGGCGGCCGGCCGGGGACCAACGCGACTGTTCAAGCTAATGTGCGCGCATGTGGCGCGCCGCTGCAGCCGCATGCACACGCACAGGGGCACCGCGCACCCATGTTCCCATCGCCATGCAGAGAGAGCAGAGACGAAGGACGCAGGCATGGGCGCGTCGCGATGCGAGCACGGCGCATGCGTTGAATGACCGGCCGGGGCGGGCCTGGCTGCATCTCCATATGAGTGGTTCGTGGTTGCGAGACTTGGGGAAAAAACTACCGGCACCAGCAACGTGTAAATCTCGAACCAATGCTACTAGCTGCTCGGGCAGGAACCAGGAAGCATTGCGTTGCATGCATGCATGCGGCTGCTTGGAGAGCTTACCGAAACGGCGTAGGCTGCAGCAAGCTGCGGCTGCTTGCGCCGGTTGTGCAGTGCAGCTCGCTCGGATCAGAACGGAGCAGCAAGGCGGCAGGGCTAGCGAGTCGAGTAAACAAACCAAAGCTTGCAGTAGTAGTATAGGATCTAGGGATCCAGAAAAGCAAGGTGACCGCGCGTGCATTTGCAGTAGCCGTACGATCCACTAGCTCGCGATCGCAAGGTCAACTTAGCTGCAACCTACGGATGCATGAGCCATTCCTAGCTTTGGGCTCGCAATACTTCTGTGTACCAGACGGTAGAAGCTACAAATATTTTGTGAGGGGCTTCGATTCGTTATGATCAGATCAGACAGGCCAGAGCCTGATCTGATCGGGATTCAGAGAAATGAATTGATTCACAGTGGCGCTGGTGTTGGAGCAGATGTGTTCAGATTGGGGATTCCAATGTCGACTCCGCAAGATGTTTGCGTACACCACGGGCATCTCCTATAGCTTCGTTAGCTGCGGCTAACGAGGTGAGTGACGGCAGGCGGTACCAGTTCCAAATTACTTTTGTTATTAACTTTTCAGATAAATTATTTTATTTTAAAAATTTTAATTTATATATAAAAATAAGTTAAGTTTAAAGTATATTTAATGATAAATTAAATTATAAATAAAATAATTGATCGTTACAATAAAAAAATCAACAGAATATAGTAACTATTAGCACACAAATTTTTCGTGTGAAATATATCAGACTGTCACAAAAAAATCCTAGAGAATGCAGCCACAGTGTTCGTGTGAAATAAGTGGCCGCAAACTATTAGCACAAGACTGTGGCTGCAGTATTGATCAATAATCGTCTAAGTGCATTGGAAAGAATGACGTACAGAACCGTCTTGATCGAGCACTTGGGATTTTGGATAGCTCCGGCCTGCGCGCGGCCTCCGACAAGCGTCCAACTTGAGGGATGATGCCTGACATGTCGTTGCGCAACTTGCGAGTCTAGCTACATGCTTGTTGCTTTGGCCTTGTTTAGTTGCCAATTTGGCATTCCAAATTGGGAGTTTTGAGAATCGCGCGCCACTGTAGCATTTCGTTTGTATGTGTGAAAAATTGTCCCAAAATTGATTAATTAGGCTCAAAATGTTCGTCTCGCGGAGTACAACAAAACTGTGTAATTAGTTTTGATTTTATCTATATTTAGTACTTCATGCATGTTATGACATTTTGATGTGATGAGAATCTTTCTTTTGTCGTAGAATTTGGGGGTTGAATTTGGGATCGCTTGTTTTCTTGGAGCTGGCGCACGGGACGGCAGGCCGGGCACAGCCTCTTCTTGGTCGTAGCCCCTGCCCTTCTTCC
>OAMR01000416.1:101365-138584 GCA_900205405.1 Echinochloa crus-galli
TATCGTTTTACATTGGGTCATGCAAAAGTGCAGAATGACATAAAGAACACAGATTTGCAGGCCAGCTGCAAATTACAGAATGGCAGGACAGAATGGCTCATTAAGAGTAGCCTCTTGACTCTTGTGACATCTTCCTCTCTCTGAGGTCCGAGCAGCAGCGTGCATGCATGTATGCTTGCCTCTGTAACAGCGATCGGGCTGATGCCACTGCCGGAGCTAGATTCCATGTCCTTACGGCCGGCCCGGCCGGCTGATAGCTCTCGTCAGTCTGTCGAGCACGCAGCTGGTTTGGTCCCCGTAGCTATACCTTACCTACGTCCGTGCCACAGCCCATAAGCTAGTACTCATCTCTCCTTCAATTGTTATCGGAGAAGAGAAACGGACAAAAGAAAGCCAGGCACCGGGTCGAGGAGGAGCCAAGAGCCATGCATGGCGTCCGTAGGCGGCGGCCGGCCGGGGACCAACGCGACTGTTCAAGCTAATGTGCGCGCATGTGGCGCGCCGCATGCACACACGCACAGGGGCACCGCGCACCCATGTTCCCATCGCCATGCAGAGAGAGCAGAGACGAAGGACGCAGGCATGGGCGCGTCGCGATGCGAGCGCGGCGCATGCGTTGAATGACCCGGGCCTGGGCTGGCTGCATCTCCATGAGTGGTTGCGAGACTTGGGGAAAAAACTACCGGCACCAGCAACGTGTAAATCTCGAACCAATGCTACTAGCTGCTCGGGCAGGAACCAGGAAGCATTGCGTTGCATGCATGCGGCTGCTTGGAGCCTTGGAGAGCTTACCGAAACGGCGTAGGCTGCAGCAAGCTGCGGCTGCTTGCGCCGGTTGTGCAGTGCAGCTCGCTCGGATCAGAACGGAGCATCAGCAAGGCGGCACAGGGCTAGTCGAGTAAACAAACCAAAGCTTGCAGTAGTAGTATACACAGTAGGATCTAGGGATCCAGAAAAGCAAGGTGGCCGCGCGTGCATTTGCAGTAGCCGTACGATCCACTAGCTCGCGATCGCAAGGTCAACTTAGCTGCAACCTACGGATGCAGGAGCCATTCCTAGCTTTGGGCACGCAATACTTCTGTACGTACTCCGTATGTACATAGGCTGGTGTACCAGACGCTAGAAGCTACAAATATTTTATGAGGGGCGCCCTCGATTCGTTATGATCAGATCGATCAGACAGGCCAGAGCCTGATCTTTTTTTGAAGTAAAGCCAGAGCCTGATCTGCTCGGGATTCAGAAATGAATTGATTCACAGCGGCGCTGGTGTTGGATCGGAGCAGATGTGTTCAGATTGGGGATTCCAATGTCGACTCCGCAAGATGTTTGCGTACGCCACGGGCATCTCTATCTATAGCTTCATTCGTTAGCTGCGAGGTGAGTGACGGTAGGAAGGGCAGCTACAACCAAGAATCCAAGATGCTGTGCCTGGCCGTCCTGTGCGCCAGCTCCAAGCAAACAAAGCATGTAGCTAGACTCGCAAGTTGCGCAACGACATATCAGACTGGCATCATCCCTCAAGTTGGACGCTTGTCGGAGGCCGCGCGCAGGCCGGAGCTATCCACAGTCTAAAATCCCAAGTGCTCGATCAAGACGGTTCTGTCATTCTTCCCAATGCACCTAGACGATTATTGATCAATACTGCAGCCACAGTATTCCTGTGAAATAAGTTGGCTTTTTGTGCTAATAGTTACTGCATTCTGTTGATTTTTTATTACATTATTAGACCAATCGTCTTATTTTTTAATAAAATTATGAGTATCATAATTAATAATAAATTAAATTATAAATAAAATAATTATCAATGTTGTGGGTAACAAAAGTAATTTGGAACGGAGTGAGTGGTACCGAATTTTCTAGGCTCCAAGCAACTAACTCACTAACTGGTCAGTGTGCCACGACCTTCACCTCAATAATATATATATGGTATAAAATGGTACCGCATTTTCTAGACAACCATTTCTGTTAATTTTTAGGGGACATCCTAAAATGTAGTTGGCCCCATACATCAGCCGATTCAGCCCCAGGTAATCTGGTAGTGTGTACATGAGATTATCTTTTAATCAAGAAGTTCTTTTTTCCAACTCTGTTATCTCAGCAAAAACACAGCGTGTCTAAGCACCTTTGTGTTAAAAAAGCGGCGAGTTTAATTTGGGCTACAATGCTAGAAAAGCCCACTAAGGCCCAACCATACACACTAACAGCCCACTATCCATATGAAACACTGGCCCGTCGGCACCGCTGGCGGTTACGTGTTCGCGCGCGAGCCACCACCACCCGTCCGTCCCGTTCCCCACCTCACCCTCTCTTCTTCCGTTCTTCCCCACTCCACCAAGCGGCGGCCACCGCACCTCGCCTTGAACCCGTCGCCGCCATGATTCCTGCATCCACCTCCCCTCTCGCCGCCGCCGCTGTGCGTCCTACGAATCTCCCTTCCTTCTCTCGCGGCCCCCCTTGCCGGCTCGTGCGCGTCGCCTGCCAGGCGGTGCCCGACCGCCCGGCCTGCGGGGGCGGCAATGCGTCGAACGCCTCGCAGGCGCCACAGCAGCCGAGGTGGCGCGCCGCGGTCTCCGCCGCGCTGGCCGCGGCCGTGGTCGCCGCAGCGATGCCGGCCTACGCGGACCTGAACCGGTTCGAGGCCGAGCAGCGGGGCGAGTTCGGCATCGGCTCCGCCGCGCAGTTCGGCTCGGCTGACCTCAAGTAGGCTAGCAACTCTTCTTCCTTTTGGGTTTCTTCTTTCTCATTTAGTCGTTTTTAGTTACATTGTGTTGCTGATTTGTTTTGCTGTTGTTTTTGCAGGAAGGCCGTCCATGTTAACGAGAACTTCAGGTGGGTTCTTAATTTCACTTGTTCAAGATAGAATTCCTCAATTCTTCTGTGCCTACTTCTGCTCTAGCTGATAGGTTTACTGAATAGTCAATGAAAAGGAATCCTGTTTTTAACTTCCATACTGAACATAAGTTTAGCAATTTTGGCTCTCTGGAATTGTAGGCATTAGAGCACTCCATACATCTTCTCTAGTTCCTGAATACATTGATGATAACCGTGTGTAATAGATTGTGTGTCGCTAAAATTGTTAAGCATGTTGGTATTGTGGCCAGAAAGTCACATTTTTGTCAGTATGCACTTTCTCAACGCTGCTTCAACTCATATACTAGATGGAAACCTCATGTTCTATCAAATGTCTATGTATTATGGTAAAAAATGTGGAAAAAATATATTACAAATGACTGAAAGTACGACGGAGTTAAACAATATTTTAGGAGTACAGTTATTTGTGATATGGATAACTAAAGAAATAGTATATTTGTTACTCCTTGGCGCTTCTTTACCTAATGCATCATTTATTGCTGCAGACGGGCCAACTTCACATCTGCTGATATGAGAGAGTCAGATTTCAGTGGCTCCACATTCAATGGTGCCTATCTTGAAAAGGCTGTTGCTTATAAAGCAAATTTCACTGGTGAGTGAAGCAGCAACCTTTCATTATGCAGATAGGTTATACTCATTGTCTATATTCTCATACATGATGTGTGTGGTGTGCTTGATGCACATAATTACCTTTGTTTAGTGCTTAGTGGTCCTCTGATGTAGCTTACCAAGGAAGCTACTCAACCAGAGATATCATAGACCCTCTATCTGCTACTTTAACAAGTGCCTCATTACCATCGCAGTATAAAATCAGAACAGGAAGCTAACTGCATTTCATTTCTTTTTGTGTTTCAATCTGACTCGTCACAGTACTATTTATTTTATAATCTATCAGTTCTGGGCTTCTTGCATTCACTTAAGAGGGGAGTTGACTCAAACTTGGCTATTTGGGTTCTCATATCTGTCCGCCCAACACATTGTCTAGGAGAGTTTTAAATCAACTTTAGAACCTCCCTCATTGTGAGTGAAAAGCAAAGTAATTTCAGAAGTGGGGCTCTTTATCTGAATCTTTATCCCATTGATGTTTCTTTTTTGCTTTTGAGAGTATGACCTTGAACAAGGTAGTATGTTCATGCAGTTACTTTGGAATTTATTTTTCACGGTGCTGTTATTTTCTCCTTTCCAGGTGCTGATTTGAGTGATACATTAATGGACCGCATGGTAAAACCTGAATTACTACTTTTAGTCTTTATATTTATCATATTCTTGCACCATACCAATATTTTATTAAAATGCATGTGACATCTTGTGTTTATTGAAATATATGGTCCATATTTTTATTGATTGTAGGCATAAATGGGGCATACACAGCTATTATAGGTCAGCATTAAACGGTGTCCCTATGTTTTCTTCTTTTCTGTAGTAGTAATAAATTATGATGGAGATAACCCTTCATGATTTTTAAGGTTAAAATAAAATATTTTAGAATAGGACCCAATTTGGTGCACTGTTGACATGTTATCTCCACTTTTAGTTCTAATACTAATATCCGTTGCGCTGGTTTCCTCTGTTTCTGGTATCCATTCAGAAAATATTTGAATAGCATGGAGAAACCTAATTCACTGACAGATCAGAGTTTCATGGATTGTAATTGATTTAGGAAGTACAGAATAATAACTCTGCAATGTTAAAAAAGAATGTAATGAAGCATAATTTTTTTCGTCAGAGTAGGTGTACTTTTTTTTCAGAAAAATATATGTAGAAGAGCTACCCATATATAGATATATTGAAAAAGAAAACTTGACCATGGGGGGAGAGACATTCCCTCGGCTTTGTCTTAAGGGAGGGAAGTACCCAACCTTTTACTTACTCACACGACCTGCAAGCACAGGTTCGCCCGGGTGTCAGCTTCTCAACTGTGGAGGCTCCAGCAACCTACTTACTCTTCAGTTATCCACATAACATGTATTAGAGACTCAAGGTTATCCAAATTTTACAAATAGCCTAGTGGCACAAAGCCATTTTATTTTAAAAGCAACAACCAGAAACAGCGACATGGAAGGGAAATTGTACAATGATTAAGAAAGACAAATAAACAAAAGCAGTAGGCAAAATGCTCCTCTTATATATTCTGGTGATCATCTGCTCCCAGGACCCTGCCTTGGAGGCATTTTGCTCCAGGTCCTGGTGCTGCTTCCTCCATGAGATCAAAATTTGGATTTGCCGTGTGGTGGCCAATGTATTTTGGAAGATTCACTTGTTTCTTTCTTTCCTTCACTACCCAAACCACTAGAGTGAACAGCTTATCGGGGCCCTTCTCTTTGGATGAATTAATCCATTATTAGGCAGCAAGCCCAGTGTCTGGTGGATGGGAGAGAGTTGCCAGGATGCAATTATTGATCACTGTTGGCTACCTGCGAGCAGTTTCTATGTGTTTTCGAGCTCCTGTTACACACTGTTGGTAACTATTAGTTTGAAAATATCCTTCCCATTAGCTGTTGAGTCGTCCAAATTATGTTTTTTT
This sequence comes from Echinochloa crus-galli, assembly GCA_900205405.1. Taxonomy (NCBI): domain Eukaryota; kingdom Viridiplantae; phylum Streptophyta; class Magnoliopsida; order Poales; family Poaceae; genus Echinochloa; species Echinochloa crus-galli. Next base: position 106,761 of record OAMR01000416.1, read on the forward strand.
AAGGCAATCCAGCTGAAGAACCAGGTGTAGTAACACTATATTTCTTCTGGTGCTACGTACTTAATGCTTGCATTGTTAGACCTGCAAATGTTGATCATCAAGATTTCAAGTGCAATATGCCATGGAAACTAATGAATTGCTGGAGTCTATACTCCTGTTCTGTATTTGCTATAGGAAGTTGTCTTAACACATAATTCCCTAACAGATTTGCAGTTCAAACAAGTTTTGAGACATTGTATACTGCTGACAGGTTCTGAATGAAGCTAATCTTACAAACGCTGTGCTTGTACGGTCAGTACTCACACGTAGTGATCTTGGAGGAGCGATCATTGAAGGCGCTGACTTCAGTGATGCTGTTATTGACCTAGCACAGAAACAGGTATATTTTTACTTAAATGGCAATGGCATCACGCAGTGATGCTGTTATTCCTTGAGATTATCAGGTTCCATGGTCAATGTTTCTGCAAGCTCTTAATTTTTTATATTATTTTTGCAGGCATTATGCAAATATGCAAGCGGGACCAACCCCATGACAGGAGTAAGCACCCGAAAAAGCTTAGGATGTGGCAATAGCCGTCGAAATGCATATGGGAGCCCTTCATCCCCTCTGTTGAGCGCCCCACCGCAAAAACTTCTTGACCGCGACGGTTTCTGTGATTCGGCTACTGACATGTGCGATGCAAAGTGAGAGAGGATGATCCAACACGGAAACTGATCGTGGATGTGTAAATACATTTTGGATTGAGTGAACAAGCAGAATAGTGCACAGAAATCAGTCGCTTTTCTTCTCCTCTTGCAACTGGTGTAAGGTTGAAGCGGAATCAGGTACACTTCGGGGATGTAGATAGATATGGGCGCTGAGCACTGGACGCCATATATAGCATAGTGTGCTTATGAAATATATAATATCATGTGTTTTCAGAAGCCAATATATCCAAAGGCACAAATTCAGCACAGGAGTGTCTCAGTAAATAAAAAAGCTTTCCATTTCACAAACATTGCTGATGATGCATCGGCAGCGACCAGAGCTGCCGTTGTTGATGATGGACCGCACAAATAGACGTCCATCTACACCTTGACTATTTTTACAAATTGTCAAGTCAGTTACTGAAGCTCCTTAGCTCCAGCTTTCAGCTAGCTACCTTATTAACACCAGATCCTGAGACCTGATGTCAAATAATATATATAACCACTTCGGTTACATGTTTATTATGCATACATATATCTTCACGCGCCATGAAATGCATGTGTTGCCTGCTATATATTTGTACACTAAATCAGATTTGGGAGGTGGTATATATATGAATTGTATACAGCATATATCCAATCCAATGGGGTTCTCGTTTAGACGTTTACGTTCTGTAGCAGTTATTTCCAGAGGTCAGCCTCTCCGCCGCCGGTGGCAGACGTGGAGGCGTAGCCGCCCAGTGCCTCTTGTGGCTGCTTGCTCTCAGCCTGAAACGCCTGCGCCGCCAGGTTGGAATAACCGGCCTCTTTCGTGGCGCCGCCGTCGCCGTGGCTGAACAGCTGGGACGCGACGAACTTGTCGAGCACCCTCCAGTCGGTGACCGAGTCGACGTCGCCGGCGGCGGCCTCCATCGCCGCCGGCTGCTGCGCCGCGGCGTACCTGCTGTTGGAAGCCTCGTCGGAGGACTGGATGCTGCTGCGGCTCCCTTGGGCGATGTACGCGGCAGGCTTGGGGCTCTCCACCAGCTGGGGAAGCTGCTGCAGGAAGGCGACGTCTTGGCTGGGCAGGAGGTGATGGTACTCCAGCTCCGGCTTGCAGTGGTAGAGCTGCTGGCCGCCGCCGTACGCCGCCGCGGCGGCACTCGGGTGGTGGTGCGTCACCAGCTGTCTCGGCGAGCCGAGGTCCGGCATGAAGCCGGCGGCGCCGCCGGCGTGGTCGTCGAACCAGAACGGCGGCGCGCCGTCGGCCATCCTCCGCACCGTCGCGACCCGCTTCTTGAACACCCGGCAGACCACCCAGCCTTCCTCGGGAGCCGCCCCGTTCTCGGCGGTCTCGAGGCGGTACTCGTGCATGATCCAGTCGGACTTGTGGCCGTTGGGGGCGCGGCCGCGGTAGAAGACGAGCGTCTTCCTCATGCCGACGAGGCAGCTCTTGGTGTAGATGGGCTTGTCCCGGCCCGTGGCCTTCCAGAACCCGGCGGTGGTGGCCCGGTTGGTGCGGGTGCCCGTCGGGTACTTCTTGTCCTTGTGGCTGAAGAAGTACCACTCGTTCTGCTCCTCCATCCCGATCTTGCACTTCTCTGCGCATGCACATCCCAAATAAATGTATATGCCAATTGATGCTAGCTGTTTTATTTACTTGATCCGTTGCATGGACTACTTCTGTGTCAGAATAATGTAACTCTTACCTTGGAGATCCCAAGGCTCAATTTTATACAGATCAACGTCTTTTATCACGTCGAGGTCGATCTTGTTCGACGCCACCTTCTTCCTCAGGTAGTAGTCGACGAGTTCCTCGTCGGTGGGGTGGAAACGGAATCCAGGAGGGACATGGGAGAAAGCAGTGTCCATCTTATTCCGCCGGCCGATCTCCAGTAACTGCACAGGTTCATAGATAACAAAACATCAGAACAAGGGTTCATCAGGAATTTAGCATGCCATTGTCATGCTGTTAAACCACCTCAAAGCCGCGTAGTAAAAAGTTGCCTAGCTCTAGTCATACATGCCTTAGCCAATTCATATGCAGGGCAATGGGCACATATATATGTCATGATGATCATGTAGACGATCATGTTGTACATGACTATCTATATCTATCTATACAGACACCAGTAAGAAGCACAATTGACACCAGGAGTGGCTGCGAGAACTCGCAGTGAAAGATTGTAATCCTACCAGTGGTTAATGAAAGCTCTATTCCCAAAAAAAAAATTGACGCATATCATCACGAGCACAAACTAAATCTAAGGGTTTCAACTCTGACTCCGAGCATGTAGAAAGTCCACATATGGGAACATTGTTCTCTCAAAATTTGTTTGCTAGCTCCTCCATATATATCCAACTAGTAAAATATACGTGCATATATACATGTTCCGAGTCCAGCAAACGGATCAGAAGCTTTTGATTCATTTCCACTGGGAGATGGTATTTTCAGGAAAAGTGAGCAATCATGGCAGTAGATAAAAAGTACCATACTTTCATCATGTATACGATTACCAGATTAATTCATTGGGTCGTTTGCTTCCTTTTGTGCCAAGGAAGCTAGCTTAGTGCACATGCGGACCTTTTCTGCTGAAAGAATAATGTATACTACTACATGATCTAAATAACATGAACTAATATACATCACAGCGAACGATATTTCTTTGGCCCATATGATGATAAATTATATACGACTAACATATATAGTTTTTAAGAAAAAGGTTAAATCAATAAAAATATTAGGACTATTCATTTTATTGCATGTTTAAACAAATAAAACTATACCCAAAATAATATAGCTTGTTGAAAACCCCACACGTTTATAGAAGATAGAGGATCTGATTTGACATAAAATGACCTATTAATTTGTCATCACAAACAGGATCTGATCATCCAAAAGCAGCATCAAACTCTGAGCTAGGAAATTTAACAAGAAAAACAGTTTGAAATTTCAATCAGACATCAGCAAATTAAACGTCTTGTTATAAATGCAACTGCATGCAGATGGATTAAACACTAGACTTTATTCAGGTGCATGGATTTGGATTTCGATCGGGACGATATGATGGCCGATGTATCCAAATAAAATTCCTCCATAGAGTGTACCCAAATAAAACTACATATATACTAGCTGGCTCAGTATTACCGAGCACTACACAGCAACGTCTACAGAAACTAAGTAAAACAAAGAAATAAAGACGAAAAGAGAATAGCACTGATGGCAAGATCAAAACAGAAGCCTCCACGGTGTACCGGGAATTAAAGGAAGAGATCGGGAAGGGCCTCACCAGTCACCACCAAGCTTGTGCAGGAAATCTTTGTTCGCCGGCCCGCCGGCGAGCCCTCCGATCGAGCAAATCACAGACAAGCCATCAGACCTATTAGAGATTCAGAGTACTACGGTCCTCCAAATTCCTAAGAGATCGATGCTGCTTCACCAGTGCAACCACCTCGCCGAACTTCTAGCTTGTAACCTTCGGCCCCGGCTGAGATGGATCGTGATCAGCTAGCAACCTGGCGTCCCTAAACCAGCAGTGATATATATTTGTAACGAGGACGCACGTTCGGAGCTAGCACACAGCCACACACTAAGCTGGAGAGAAGATCGAGCTAGAGGAGGGAGAAGAACATGTGTATATATGAGCGCGCTAAGAGCCTAAGAGACGCGGCTAGCTTACATACCACCAATCTGTAGCCCGCCTTGGCCTTATATACCAGCAGCACAGGAGAAGCTGTCTAGGTCAGGCCCGCAGCCGCAAGCTAAAGCCAGCACGCCCGATCGCTTTCACCGCGGGAGGGGAGGGGGGAAGGAATGGGAGGAGAGGGACGACACGGCGGGAGGCGGGGTTGACGCGGACCGGTGGGGCGGAGGGTGTGCGCGGAAAGCGCGGATGGATTGCGGGCAAAGTCTGGCCGGGGCGCAGAAATCCTGGGATCCCTGGATCCCCTTTCCCGATTGGCCGCCCGCGTTCCCTTTCCCCCACTGTAACCGCCACCACCTCCACCCGCCACCAAAAGCGACCGCTATCCCCTCCGGCCTCCCGCCTCCTCGTCCTCGCCGTCACCTCGCCTGCGATCCGCGAGCACGCGTGATCGAGGCGCCGGCCCTGCCGGCCTGCGCGTCCCTCTCGAAAGGGAGGGAGAGAGACAGGCAGATCAAGCTAGACGCCGGCCGGGACTCCGGGAGCGCGGTGGGGGTGGAGATACATGTTCCGAGTCCAGCAAACGGATCAGAAGCTTTTGATTCATTTCCACTGGGAGATGGTATTTTCAGGAAAAGTGAGCAATCATGGCAGTAGATAAAAAGTACCATACTTTCATCATGTATACGATTACCAGATTAATTCATTGGGTCGTTTGCTTCCTTTTGTGCCAAGGAAGCTAGCTTAGTGCACATGCGGACCTTTTCTGCTGAAAGAATAATGTATACTACTACATGATCTAAATAACATGAACTAATATACATCACAGCGAACGATATTTCTTTGGCCCATATGATGATAAATTATATACGACTAACATATATAGTTTTTAAGAAAAAGGTTAAATCAATAAAAATATTAGGACTATTCATTTTATTGCATGTTTAAACAAATAAAACTATACCCAAAATAATATAGCTTGTTGAAAACCCCACACGTTTATAGAAGATAGAGGATCTGATTTGACATAAAATGACCTATTAATTTGTCATCACAAACAGGATCTGATCATCCAAAAGCAGCATCAAACTCTGAGCTAGGAAATTTAACAAGAAAAACAGTTTGAAATTTCAATCAGACATCAGCAAATTAAACGTCTTGTTATAAATGCAACTGCATGCAGATGGATTAAACACTAGACTTTATTCAGGTGCATGGATTTGGATTTCGATCGGGACGATATGATGGCCGATGTATCCAAATAAAATTCCTCCATAGAGTGTACCCAAATAAAACTACATATATACTAGCTGGCTCAGTATTACCGAGCACTACACAGCAACGTCTACAGAAACTAAGTAAAACAAAGAAATAAAGACGAAAAGAGAATAGCACTGATGGCAAGATCAAAACAGAAGCCTCCACGGTGTACCGGGAATTAAAGGAAGAGATCGGGAAGGGCCTCACCAGTCACCACCAAGCTTGTGCAGGAAATCTTTGTTCGCCGGCCCGCCGGCGAGCCCTCCGATCGAGCAAATCACAGACAAGCCATCAGACCTATTAGAGATTCAGAGTACTACGGTCCTCCAAATTCCTAAGAGATCGATGCTGCTTCACCAGTGCAACCACCTCGCCGAACTTCTAGCTTGTAACCTTCGGCCCCGGCTGAGATGGATCGTGATCAGCTAGCAACCTGGCGTCCCTAAACCAGCAGTGATATATATTTGTAACGAGGACGCACGTTCGGAGCTAGCACACAGCCACACACTAAGCTGGAGAGAAGATCGAGCTAGAGGAGGGAGAAGAACATGTGTATATATGAGCGCGCTAAGAGCCTAAGAGACGCGGCTAGCTTACATACCACCAATCTGTAGCCCGCCTTGGCCTTATATACCAGCAGCACAGGAGAAGCTGTCTAGGTCAGGCCCGCAGCCGCAAGCTAAAGCCAGCACGCCCGATCGCTTTCACCGCGGGAGGGGAGGGGGGAAGGAATGGGAGGAGAGGGACGACACGGCGGCCGGCCGGGGGGGTTGACGCGGACCGGTGGGGCGGAGGGTGTGCGCGGAAAGCGCGGATGGATTGCGGGCAAAGTCTGGCCGGGGCGCAGAAATCCTGGGATCCCTGGATCCCCTTTCCCGATTGGCCGCCCGCGTTCCCTTTCCCCCACTGTAACCGCCACCACCTCCACCCGCCACCAAAAGCGACCGCTATCCCCTCCGGCCTCCCGCCTCCTCGTCCTCGCCGTCACCTCGCCTGCGATCCGCGAGCACGCGTGATCGAGGCGCCGGCCCTGCCGGCCTGCGCGTCCCTCTCGAAAGGGAGGGAGAGAGACAGGCAGATCAAGCTAGACGCCGGCCGGGACTCCGGGAGCGCGGTGGGGGTGGAGTGGAGTCAAATGTGACGGGAGACGCGGGGTTGCGCCCACATATATACGGGCGGTGGAGATGGAGATCGAGTTCGAGTTCGAGGGTGCCACTAGCAGCTCTAGAAGCTTTATTAGCTGGAGACGGGAACACCACCACTACTGCAGTACTGCTAGTGCTCATCAGGGTTCAGCTCGGCTGGCGGCTCAGCACAATGCCACATGCACCAAGCAACTAGCCGTAGGCTCGTAGCACTCCACTCCTTGGTGGTGGCCTTCTTCGATCTCCCTGGCCGAGGTCGATCGGTGCCTTCTCCCTGGCCGAGACTATGCTTCCGAATACTAGTATTTTTTTTTCAATTCCATCCTGATCACGGTCGCTCTGTCCTGCAGGGACGACGGTCCACTTCCGAGCGACCCGACCGACCTAGTAGTATATTTCGATGGCGACCCTCCTCCAAATGGGAATGAAATCCAGTGTGAAGGAAGCCAAACATCGTATCCCTGTCGACATTCTAGCCTTTTAATCGGATCAGATATGATGTCCCGCAATTTAGCGTAAGTAATCAAGTGCAGTGCTTGGATAATCAGTGCTGCAACTGCAATTTATATTAGCTTCTGGTGACAAATTCTAGCAGGTCCATTGGTAATCAGTGCTGGAATAATAGCAATTCAGCCAGTTGGTGTACTCGCAGCATATATGCAGTCACCTACCATGGCAGTCGACGGCCGCCATAGCCACAGGGTCGTACTCCATAGTTATGATATGAATGAGCTAGTCGCATACTCGCATGCATCGCATGACAGAACAAAAGAAAGAAAGAGAGCTGAATTAGAAGCATGCATGCCCCCATATAATACTCTAGCTAAAGGATAAACAATGTCTACATGCGAGGCGAATCGAAGAGGCCGCGTCGATCGGGTCGGGCGCATGCCGAGGCTGGCAGCAAGAGTCGCCAGGCCGTGGCGGCGGGTGGTCCGGCGTGGGCTCGACCTGATCATGAGCGAACCTTGCTTTAGTTTCCCCCACTCTTTCCGTGGATAGCTTCCTTCAGCTTCTCCTTCAATACTGCCCGGCCGGCCTCCCTGATGATCTGCTAGTGCTGAGCAGCTGCTGATGAACGAACCCTGCGCTGATGGGCCTCCACACCCGCACGAGGCTCGCCGATTGTCCCTTTTGCAGAAGGGGAAAGCGGGGTTCTCGAAGATTCCGGCCCTACTAATCCGTCGTCGGTAAGGTTGCCAAACTGATCGATCGACCGAGGGCTCTACTATACAAATAACTTGATGATGAGCAAAGGCCAATCAACATGCATGTGGTGTGTGTGTCGATCGTTGGGAATATGATGATCCTGTCATGAACAGCACAGCTAAGCTAACATCAAAATGTGGACACTACTGCTTACTTATCTAGGTGACTAGACGCAGTTCAATGTGGGAATCCCTAGCTAGATAGCACTTGATGAAAATCTTTGTGGGCATGCATAGATCATCGATCGAACTATATTTCGAAGCATTATAGCTACTGCTTGTGTAGCGTGGTCCTCAATATGTGGCATGCACGCGCTTTGTTCGCACGCAAATATGAAACAAGGACGTCTCGACTAGATGGCTGGAAAGAGAGGTTTTGTTGCACATGCATGTTTCTTCTTCTCTTGAGAAGATGGATGATGGATTGGAACAACTGACACGCGCGCGCCTTTGTGATGGCTATATGTACTCGTCACGTGCATGACTGTTGCTCTACAGTTCTAAGCCACAATCCATTTCTTAGATATGCAGCAACCTCTTTGTTAGACTTAATGGCATCTAAATGTGACCTAGTCAACATGCATGGCTAAATCAACCATATATCTTGGTTGGGTACGGTGGAGCAATTGAACCGAAGGGTTTTAGGCCAGATTGGGATTTTATTAGGTAGGATATGAGACTATTGAATTGTCGAACCGACAGAATCATGACCCTATTAGGGCTTCTAAAAAATACATAGATTTTGTATAAACTTGTGATACATTGTAAAATTTGAAGCATATATGTTTTCAACATATATAGGACAAACACATAAATGCTCGAATACTCACACACACAATCGCCTCTATGAATCATATCCTTTGGAGCACCTTCGATAGATTAGGCCGACATATCTTTGATTGACAAAATCCCTATAAGCATTTGTATTGACAAGCACACAAACTACTACCGAAAGTATAATTAGCCTACTATGAGTACTCGCATTAAGTTAGAGACTCAAAACTATCTGCACATGTTCTATGAAAAGAAACCTTAGATTAATAAAAAAGAATTATACATATCAGAATCATGACAACCTTGAACCAGGGGTGGATCCACGGGTGCGGGGGCTCAAGCCCCCCACCTCACACACACACAAGAAAAAGAACAACAAAAACAATGGACCACATCCATTTTTAAGAGAAAAAAAAGAGGAGGAACAGGAAAAGAAGGTCCAATCCTAGGTCGCCCTTCCCTTGACACACTATGACATTTACCAGCGCTATGGACGTCAGTTAATCAAGTACTTTTATGTTCTAGCGTTAGCATTTTCTAGTCACTAATTGTTTGGTCGTGGAATTATATTTGTTCTTAGGAAATTGTACTGTAACACTAAATCACTGTCGGCCATTAGAACATACAAATAGTAGAAAAGATGCTAAATCTTGTTGTATTAGCATGATAGTATAATTAACTTTATTTTCCTTATCCATGGTTTAAATCTTGTTGCCAAGGTTTGCACACACATATAATGGGTTCGGTGGTGCTTTTTTTTTTTGCAATCGCGAGACCCATGGGTGCCGAGTGCGTGTGTACATGGTGGCGCATGCACACGCGTACGATATTATTCTTGTCAGAGATATACTGATCTCCTTCATTATACATTCCATTATCCTAAACCAGTAGTACCAACTGCATGAGTACATAGATAGCCAGAGCTATCTATAGTAGGGCCAGTGCAAATTGACGGATTAATCAACAAACTAAACAATAATGCTGATGTCCCACTAACAAACTCATGTTCCGGTCGACACGTACACACGGGCGGGCTGGGCCGTGCGAGGCTCGACATGATGGCGATGTCGGGAGCAGACGCCGCCGCGGGTAGCTTTTGGAGAATCCCATATGCATTGACGGACAAGGGACAAGGCACCCATCGATCAACTGGATATATAAATCAAACGCACGCCTTGCTGGCCTGATGGCGACCGACGACTCATCTATCGACCGATCGAAGAGAGGCACAATATCATATACTATAGGCTAGTACATGTACAAGTTGAATTAATTTCCAGAAGCATATTTGTATTTGGGTGGACGCTAGCTAGCTATTGGCTGCATCTTGTATGTAGTATATCTATAGATCTCTGTTGGAGAGAAGTGAAGCAAGAAAAAGGTACGGTGAGCCGGATCCTTTCGGTCTGTGGGTGCATAGATTCGCCACACGCATGTTTAAGCCGTTTGCATTTCTGTGTTACGATCATCTTGCATGATCGAGTCACTGTTTCGTGATTACTTTGGGACTTTGTAGCCAGGTTTATTGGTTCAATAATTATTAGGAGCTTCGTGCCTTTCACGAAATAGTAGTGTGTACGATGTATATTTGCGAATTTGCGGCTGTTACGGGCCACATGCGGTGACAGCGCGGTGCTGTCAGACTTTGCATTGGAAGCGCCCAACCAGCAACGGACGGCAGGTGCAAAAGGTTAGCACCAAGCGTGAGGCGGCGCCGGCCATCCAAGGAATTCTCTTGTGCTATGGCTAGTTCCAAAGATAGACTAGCTAGGCTAGTGATGACTATACAGTGCATATACACAGTATATGTGTTTTCCCCTCCTAAAAAATGCTGCAATATCTGTTCAGGCTTCGTTTGTTTCCTCCTACTAAAGAAACATTGCAATGTTCAGGTTTCGTTTGAAATGCAAGATTTTCATATAAATTTTGATTTTCAGAATAGGAATTAAGCCTGTGGAATAATAGCAATACGGATATGTATATGGGGCTTAGCAAAACATGCAGGAAGGAAAGATTGTAAAAAACGAAGAAGTACTGCTGGAATTGTCACACGGGTGTCATGGCCATGCAGTTGCGATTTAATTGCGTGGCTGATGGACTGGATTATACCATCATTGCATGATCACCAATAATTTGCTACGATATAGTTGTGAGTAGAGTGTTGCATGTGTTTGTTGGCAGATGTTTTTCAAGGTTGTTTGTGTCAGGTATAAAAAAAAGTTGTTTGTGTCATTTTTTTTATTGTAACAATGAGTGCAATGCTTTGCCGCTTGTAGCTCCAGAGCACATAAATCAGCATAACTTTGATGGTTTGAAGTATCCGGCTGGTCAGAATTATGTCATATATGCTCTTTGAATTGGCGGACTATTTGCAAACTATGTTCTAAACTCCTTGGTAACAATTAAGCACTCCCTCAACTATTTTTAGTGGGCGCAATGACTATTCAAATTTAATTTTTGACTGTAAACTCTTTCTAAAATATTTATTAGATTACAAATCATAATCATTATATTTGTATTAGGTCCTTTCAAATTCTCAGCATATGATCTTCTCGTATTAGTGTTGGACTAATTGTTGATCAATGCGTAATTTTGGACAGTTTCCTGTGCCCACTGAAAACAGAGATGTGCAACTGAAGATCTTAGGAATCAAAAGATCAGTAGACATATATATCTAGAATATATATCGTATTAAAATAATAATCTAACAGATTTTGCTGCAATATATGTGTGATCAGATATCAGATCAAAAGGCGGTTCATTAGCATTACTTGAGTGGAGGACCTTCATGTCGATCTATATTGATTTTGCACAAAATACACACTGCTTGATGCATCGACATGATAGATTGCATTATCCCTTGATGGAACGTCTGCCTTTCTTTCCCGTCCTGGAAACGTGGGGCCCGGCAGACACAACATCTTATCCACTTGCATGCAGAATTATAGAAAGGCCGGCCATATTCATGGAGAGCGAGCTGTAACTTTTGCTCCCTTTCTTCTACCTCATCGAGTGCCCCTCGCTGTAACTTTCATCGTCAGGCACTACAAGAAAAACTCACATCCGCCCTCCTCATAGGCCTCGGCGCCGTTTGAACCCGGTGCTAAAGGTACATTAGCACCGGGTGCAAAATTTGAGTGCTCCCGGAGACCATTTAGCACCAGTTGGTAACACGAACCGGTGCTAAAAGGTGATCTTTAGCACCGGTTGATGTTATCAACCGGTGCTAAAGCCCCTCGACCCTTTAGCACCGGATCATATCACCCTTTAGCACCGGGTGGTGTTACGATCCGGTGCTAAAGGCCTTTTAGCACCGGTTTATATTACGATCCGGTGCTAAAGGGGGTGTTGCATGTTACTTTAAAAGGAAATCATATTCTATCCCATCACATGTGCCAAATAGTTGAGATGGTTAGGTGGGTATGCGCGAGCCAAAAGGTCTTGAGTTCGAATCCCCGCAGCAACGCACATATTTTTTGACGAATGGACACCTTTAGCACCGATTATTTGACCCGGTGCTAAAGAAGCGACCCTAACCGGTGCTAAAGAAGCGACCCTTTGGCCTCGGAGGGATAACAGGCGCCCGCAAGGATCGCCGGCACCCCCGATGCAACAAACCGCCCCTATATTGTAGTAGTAAAACTTTTGGCTTCGATTGACATTGTAGAAAGATCTTAGCTTTGCGCGCGGTGTGTCCGCGTCGCGGTAAAAAGAGAGACGCGATCTCCTCGAATGATTTCGCGCTATCCCCATCAATCAGTGTGGAGGTGGTTAAACCCAATGATGCTGCATTGCTAAGCATCATGGTAACCCCAAAGCAATAAGCCGGGTAATTACCCCGCCCGGGGGGCAAATTAATCACCCCCATGGTCGGGCCGCCACAAATCATTAGCGACATCTGCATGCATGGCGATGGCGGGGGCATCCGACGTGGCGCTCCCCGGTTGGTCCGGGCGGGCCCCGTCGGGCCCATGGGAAGGGGACGTTGCGGGCTGGCCAATCCTCCTCGGGCCCCACCTGAGCTGCACGCACCCACCTGCTCGGTATACGCCATCATGGCAGCCTACGCCTCTGTACGCCACCAACTATACATATATATACCTATATATACAGTAAGTACGTGTACGCACATGTAAAACTGGCGAGGAAAAGCGTTAAAAGGCTGCGTAACCGCGTGCGCAGATATTTACAGATCTATTTCCGGGCCCGCCGCGCAGTAGCTCTGTGGCCTTCATGGTGTGCAGGTCCCACATGTCATGGAGATAGATCACAAACAAAGCCCAGGGGGACAGGCGCATGCAGGTATATATTCAGGTACGCAGGTAGAGAGCAGTGTGGCAGTGTGCTCATGTGGGTTCTCATTTCTGGTGTACGTCTCTGGAGCCTGGCATGTATTTTCTACAGCCTTTGTACAGCTTGCACGTACAGAGCTGCAATGGTGGCCCTATACTGTCTACTTTACCATCATGGAAGAACAAGCTGCAGAGATCGAGCCAGCTAGGTTTTCATTTACCACCTGCTAGGTTGCTACCAGCTGCTGCTGCTGCAAGTGTTTCTGTGTGGCTGCCATTGGTCACTTGGAAGAGCAGCGAGCTTGCAAAAAGGGAACGAAAAGGGAGGGGTGTTTGGTAGGAATGTCCGTGTGGAGTGTGTACTCGTGTATAGCTAGGGTGTGTATACGCCTAGTACTGTACAATGCTTACTCGATCAGTATACTAGTGCGTTATTTCCCTATCAGGATTGTATTTTAGCTAATCCGTTCTGCCTTTTGTGGTCCTGTACGTGCCTTCCCCATTTGGGTGTGTCATACATTAATGCGGTAGACGTTGACATGATATATATGGTCCAATAGCCAATACGGCAGCGTCAGGCAGGCCAAGCTAATGAGTAATCCAACCGCAAGTGATGTGTGCAGTATGGCCTTAAGTATCCCTGTGAGTTGGTTTGGTAGTCAACGCCAGCAGGTGATGTTTGCCTGAAAGATGGATATTGACCTAGGGCCGGCGGAGTAGCTAGATTGGATGGGTACACACTACTGCTAATATACAGATGGAGAGGTATTGTCGTCGTCATTGTAAAGGTAAGTTGGTAAGGGTGAAATGTGATATTCATATATTATTGCAAAAACCATAGCTGTCGACGACCTACTGAGGTCGACGATTAAAAAAACGAAAGTCATAATTTGGTATCGCTGTCAAAAATTATTAGAAGCAACCAGTAAAATCTGCAGGCAGCTTGATAATCAGAACCAACTGGAACCGCCTTTTCTTACCTAACAACCTTGTATACTTAATTTATAGTATCTGATATAATGATGAAATTAACTTTAGTTGATCATCATCTCAGGTACGTTTTTTTTTGTCTTTTTAGTGGCAAGGGATTTTTAGTATTAATATGCTACAAAAACAATCGTACAGAGTACAATGTTCATCACGAAAGGATCCTACGCAATGTACTTTCTAGTATTTTTTTTCTTTGAAATGAGAAAGTCTTCTCCATGGCAGGCAACATGGCGAAAAAAAATTGAAATGAGAAAGAAAGCTAACAATTCGTGGGTCAACATACCCTAAGAGCCCACTTTGCTCCATCCCGTGCGAAAACTTCGACAAAAGGGAGGACCTAAAGGCCCAGTTGTCTCAAAAAAGATGGGCCAAGTTTCAGCCCACTACATTGCATAAGAGCCCATTGGAGCCCATTGATGCAATGAAAGGATGCGATGAAACGATGTGTCCTTGGCATCCTTGTTTGCCTAACAGCATGAATCCTTAGAGTATCTCCAAGAGCTTTTGTATATTTAATTGACTAGCTAAAAAAAGAAAACAGACAAAAAATCGTATCCAGCAGACAAGCTAAAGAAGTCGCTATTTTGGTAGGCTCGGTATCTGGCACCCTTTGCTCGGCATCTCTCCCGAGCGAGTAGCGCTCGCCATCCGCGCGGGGCTGGCTGGCCCCACCACCTCCTCCTTCCTTTCCCTCGTGCCGTGCCTCTGCCGCATTCCCTCCGACCTCGTCCCCAGCCTCACCCTCTGTGCAGCCTCATCGCCCACTGGGCCGCCTCGGCCGCCACCAGCTGCTCCCAACTACCGCCGCCGCCGTTGGAGCAGACTTCGAGAAGACGCGGCAGGGCTCGGGATGGACCCGCGGACGTGAGGAGGAGACCGGCGTTGAGGCTGCGGGGCTCGCTGCGGACGCGCCCGCCTGGACTGGAAGGCCGTGGACGCCGAGCTCTCCTGCCTCGCCGCCATCTGCGCGGCACGGATCGAGATGGTGCGGCTGGGCGCGGTGCCGGCAGCGGTGCGCGCGCTGCGCGCGTCGGCGGAACCCGGCTCGTCGGCAAAGGCGCTGCGCAGAGCCCGGATCATCGGCTCGTCGGCGAAGGAGCATGAGGCCACGGTGGAGCACGACATATAGCCCTTTATCAAAATCGAATCCTTAGAGCCCATTGGAGCCCATTGATGCAATGAAAGGATGCGATGAAACGATGTGTCCTTGGCATCCTTGTTTGCCTAATATAAATTTTCTAAAACGTAAACCGAAACGACCTACAGAAATGGTGACTGGATGAAAATCTCAGTGCAGCAGATTCTTTTCCTTTAAAGGATCAGTGCAGCAGATTCAGTCACCAATAAATCACACAACCGGATGGATTTGAACTCAAGGCTCAGATAAATGATGGGGGCGAAACACATCATGAACCACGCTGGTTTACTGGTCTATTTCGGAATAACTGAGCCGAGACGCAGACGTTGAGTGTGACGGCGACAGGGGAACGGGGATTAGTGAAGGGAGCTGCGATTTTTCGTGCAGAAACTTGTGACCAGCAATTCGCCAAAGGGTCAATGTTATGTTAACCGCAAGGCAAACTAATTGGAGCAACCTCTATAATTGAGGTCTCTGTAACTGAAAGGGAAAGATATCATTAATGGTATCCCCAGTTCAGACTCAATAGGTTCAAGATATTATTAACTACTCCAGTACTCCTGCATAATGGAGAACACAGGCCGTGATCGAGGAAGCTCAGATGTGAAGGCAAGAATGCAATTCGCGCACCGGTTGCTCTTGCTGAAAAGAAAAGGCCAAGCAGGAGTACGGCCTGTTACATCCAACAGCCGGCCTACAGGAAACATCACTAACTGAATCCCACCTGAACATGTGATTCCAACAACATTCAGAGGACAATGCAAACGCACTGCGGAATAATTTAGCCCCCACCACCTCCTCCTTCCTTTCCCTCGTGCCGTGCCTCTGCCGCATTCCCTCCGACCTCGTCCCCAGCCTCACCCTCTGTGCAGCCTCATCGCCCACTGGGCCGCCTCGGCCGCCACCAGCTGCTCCCAACTACCGCCGCCGCCGTTGGAGCAGACTTCGAGAAGACGCGGCAGGGCTCGGGATGGACCCGCGGACGTGAGGAGGAGACCGGCGTTGAGGCTGCGGGGCTCGCTGCGGACGCGCCCGCCTGGACTGGAAGGCCGTGGACGCCGAGCTCTCCTGCCTCGCCGCCATCTGCGCGGCACGGATCGAGATGGTGCGGCTGGGCGCGGTGCCGGCAGCGGTGCGCGCGCTGCGCGCGTCGGCGGAACCCGGCTCGTCGGCAAAGGCGCTGCGCAGAGCCCGGATCATCGGCTCGTCGGCGAAGGAGCATGAGGCCACGGTGGAGCACGACATATAGCCCTTTATCAAAATCGAATCCTTAGAGCCCATTGGAGCCCATTGATGCAATGAAAGGATGCGATGAAACGATGTGTCCTTGGCATCCTTGTTTGCCTAATATAAATTTTCTAAAACGTAAACCGAAACGACCTACAGAAATGGTGACTGGATGAAAATCTCAGTGCAGCAGATTCTTTTCCTTTAAAGGATCAGTGCAGCAGATTCAGTCACCAATAAATCACACAACCGGATGGATTTGAACTCAAGGCTCAGATAAATGATGGGGGCGAAACACATCATGAACCACGCTGGTTTACTGGTCTATTTCGGAATAACTGAGCCGAGACGCAGACGTTGACTGCGACGGCGACCGGGGAGCAAGGATTAGTGAAGGGAGCTGACGCGGCGTAGCAGGAGCAGAACCTCGAGGTCGCGTCGCGGTCAGCCCGTCACTTGGTCAAGGAAGCTGCGATTTTTCGTGCAGAAACTTGTGACCAGCAATTCGCCAAAGGGTCAATGTTATGTTAACCGCAAGGCAAACTAATTGGAGCAACCTCTATAATTGAGGTCTCTGTAACTGAAAGGGAAAGATATCATTAATGGTATCCCCAGTTCAGACTCAATAGGTTCAAGATATTATTAACTACTCCAGTACTCCTGCATAATGGAGAACACAGGCCGTGATCGAGGAAGCTCAGATGTGAAGGCAAGAATGCAATTCGCGCACCGGTTGCTCTTGCTGAAAAGAAAAGGCCAAGCAGGAGTACGGCCTGTTACATCCAACAGCCGGCCTACAGGAAACATCACTAACTGAATCCCACCTGAACATGTGATTCCAACAACATTCAGAGGACAATGCAAACGCACTGCGGAATAATTTAGCCTGAAGATGATGTAATTCTTGCACTAAGTGTGGTGGTGCCTCATAGTGCTGTTGTGTGCGTCCTTTATCAACCAGCAATCTAGCATTGTTAGTCGCCAAAATGACCGCCAAAGGCCAATATAAACGAAAATGCAGCGCTTGAAACGGAGCACAGATCACTGGCCCTCCAAGCTCCATAGAGTCAGGAAGACAAGGATGCCTGACGGGGAACAGGTCACCAGTCGGCGCAGAAAGACTGAACAGAGTATATGGTAATGTTTAGCAGCAGGTTACTAGGGGAGATTTGAGTTGTCTCCGCTAACAACAGGTCACTGTTGGGAACAGGTGAGTTGGAATCATGGGTGTGGCGCGATCTCGGCAGATCTCTGCGACGCAGCTGTGGCGTCGTTCTGGCTCGGAATCATTCGGTGACTGAGACGACCGAATATGCATGGATCTCTGATCGTTTTACTATTTATACTGAGGTTCACAAGTGGCAGCATTTTCCCCTTGATATCTGAACATCAGCTCTAACGAAATACTACCAATAATGCTTAATTGGTCAGCGCTTCGTTCATACCTACCATAACTGATGGTCTATGATGCTTGGTCTAAGACCTACACTACATATTATTTCTGAAAGAAAATAACATACAATCTTTATAGCAAACAACCATATCTTATTTATTATAGTTTCTCTTGAAAAAAGTAAGAAGCACTGTGCATATATTGCACTAGTCAAATGATTAGCTCTCTGAGTAAACTACTAGTACGGAAGTATTGTACTTGCCGCCTGTCCAGGTCTCCTGGTAGAAATTGTGGCTTATTCTTGGAGGCAACCGTCAGTTTGGCAACTTGAAAATTGAGTACGCGCGCAGGAAGATGACACCTGCATGGCTTATAAGTTATGAAGAAATCAAAGAAGTTGACCGGCTCTCCATTCTCCAATTTCTGGACGTTCAAGCCTGTTTTGCTAAGGGAGGCTGCAGCTGCAGCTAGGTACCTGCTTTGACTTTATATATTTCAGACATCTTCTCCTAGTTCAGGGGCGGTTCCCAGGCCCAGATTTTCTCCTGCAGATAGCACCTGCAAGGCTACAACTACAAGAGCTTCATCATTATTTAAGACTATGAAAAATACAGTATATGCCAAGAAAGTAAGTACTCGTACAGTCAGTCGTACGTGATCGAGCCAGGTCCTTTCGAGGTACTTAGAGCCGGGCAAATTACCTACTACTTTTCAAGAGAACTCAAGAATCAACGTCACTTCAGCATATGCATCCAAAACCAAATCTGAAGTGGTGTGCTACGCTTGCACGCATGGTATCCCTATGTGTTGGCTTAAAATCTGACTCTCACGCTAAGCACACAGCAATCCGAATTAGCTAGCTTCACACGTGGCCCGATCGTTTGAATCCGAAAGCGTGCCAGTCAGTTTTTCCTGCAAACTGACAAAGGAGGAAAACGTCTAGATAAAAACCTGGAACATGCCGGGTGATACCAGACAGTTCCGTATCTACGGCTTACAAAGCCATCTTGAATGACATATAGCTACGAACAAGCTATCTGTCAGCAGTTAACGCATCATTCGGTAATCAGCAAAGCATGCAAGAAACGCAATGCCGAACGCGTGACGTCAGCGTGACGAAAGATCGGTATTTTAACTAAGCGACATGTTGTAGCATGTAACCATAACCGATTATCGTAACGCGACGAAATAAATAAAAGGGTGAAAGCATGATCATAGATTTTTAATAAACAAGAATGCATAGGTTTAAAGCACTAGTCTACCGCATGTCTAGGTACTTTCGAACCCGTCGAGCATAAAAATAAACAAGTCAATCCACCGCATGATACAACTTGTTTAGAATTACACCACCAACCAAGAATAGATCAATCTACCGCATGATATACTCTAAACATGGAAGGCCAAAAGCATTCATTATTTAAAACAGAACCATGATCACGTTTCACTCGTGAAGGGATTACCGAATACGGCTAAATAGCCGAATCGGGTTCCATGAAGAAGGAACAAACGTTGTCAATGATGATAAATCTATCAGATCGAATCGAATTCTAATCCACCGGATGATTAGCTCTAAGACGACCCAAAAACCTGCATCTACCGCATGATACCCGGTTCTGTCAAAATCCACGCAAGATTAACAAGTTTGAACCCGCAACACGTGACAATCTAGATTGATTCGGGTTCGGCTGTGAAGAGACCATAATTTATTTGTCGTGTTGTGAGCTACAGCCGAATCTAATCAATCTAAATTGGGCAAAGGAGTGTTAATTGAATTAAACATAAAAGTAAAACTCAAAGCAACACAGGATAACTTAAAGAATCTATTAGACATTGCCAAATCTAATAGAGCCGATAACTATTTTTACTCATGTCTTAATCCGCCGCACGATACAAGGCACAAGCAAAAACTTCCCATCATTAAGCTTAAATCCGCCGCACGATACTAAGCGAAACAGATGAGACTACTTGCATCATAATCTAAATCCGCCGCACGATACTAGACATGATAGCAAGGTTGCCGGATACTTACGGAGGTCGACGGATCGATTGGCCCTCTCGAAGAACTCGACGACTCGACTAAAGGACTCGAAGGGGTGGCGCGAAGCCGGTTGTATTGATTTGGTTGTGAACCCTTATTACAATGGTCGAGGGCTTATATTTATACCCTGGACAGGACATGAGTCCTACACAATTACGAACTTATCTAAACAGAATTGGAAAGTTACAAACACGCTAACTTAACCATAATCGGAGTCCTTGAGCATCATGACCCTTTCCCTTTCTGGTCAGCTCCTTCTTTCCTTCTTAAAATTCACCTGTGAACGAAGTCGTTACCGACCGCGGGCTCATTTGCCGAACACATGGAAATTAGCCGACCGCATCCACATTTACCGAATGGCTCTCTCTGCTCCTTGCGGGTCCACCTTACGTATTCATGCTTAGTGAGTCCAATCATGCCGGCCCATATCTCCTTTTCTTTCTTGTATTACGACGACGTCGTGCCGCACTGGAACTGGAATCTGAAGCCCACCGTTGACTGCTGTTGTCCATCTCTAACAAAGCTCCAGATTGAGACTTCCCCATAACGGTATTTCATACGGCAATAATCCAAGGCATATACGTATGTATCTGATGGTCGTACGAGCGTTCCTCATAATCAACATGGAATCCTGATGTCGCATGTATGCATAAGCCGGCCTCACTCGCCATATGTGTTTCCCGAACGGAGTATCCACCTTGTAGAACAGCCGACCGTAGAGGCATTTACCGAAACTCCGAGAATTAACCGACCGCTTGGTCGTTTGCCGAATGCCTTTCCGACTTCTCGCTGGGTCCACTTATCATCTTCTCAACGTTGACCAAAATCCAGTGTCAACACTCTGGACCCAGGTGGTCAGGTGCTGCAACTTTCATTTAACAACTTGAAGTGGACCCACGGGGAAACTACGTGGCTGGCTACATGTCAATAGTCCCGTACGTTATCTTGTGTAATACAGTATCACATATGATTTCCGATGATATGGAGGCCGGAGAAACTAAGAGAGATGAGAGAAAGATGTTTTATGACTCAAATGTTACATAATCTAAATAGTAGCACCACGACAATTTCTGTAACTTAAAATACAACTCATGTATCAGGTTTATAACTTAGATTTCTCTTAAACTTGAATAAAATGGTACTCTACTCATCCGTCTATCTCCTCAAACATGGGGCTTATAATTCTCACTAAGTCGAGTAACTGCAAAACAGAATAATTACAGAGTCTGCTTATCTTTTATCCTTTGATTACTTTTATTCCGGAGTTTTGTGTTTCATAACTCAGTTGTGGCGGACACGTGTCCGTCATTTTTATTTCTGAGTTTCTCCCTCTAGGAAATCATACCATATATTTTGTAAAGTCAAAAACCGGACCACAAGGAAATACAAGGCACATGCTTAGACCAAGAATTTGTTAGCTTTGATCAAAATTATTTTCCTGTACACATATTCCTTCCAATCATCTTAAAACTTATGAGGCTACTGTCACGCATTCCATGGTTATTATTTTATAAACCACGCCGAGTTCATCCCTAAGTGCAATGGGAAGCTGTCTCGTCACGAGTGGTTTTGGACTTCACTACAAGGTTCAAGTTCATCCCTTAGTGCAATGGGAAGCCATCTCAATACCTTGATGTGGGACAGTAAGGTAAATCAACACATTTGTATATATTATTATATTTTTTTCTTTTTTACCTCATAAATTTTAATCAGAGAAGAAATATAAGTACGAGATATTTAGTGTAATGAATCTCGATCTTGAGCATATGACTATAATCTACACTGGTGGTCACAACAGTTTGACAAAACTCAACATGATAGTTTTATTAGTTGATCTTATTTTAGAAAATTCATCCGGATTTCAAGTTTTCTCAGAACAATGTCACAGCAAACTCTATTTCCATTCTTATTCCACAATCACTTGGACAAAGTTTGAAACTTTATGCAACCCACAGGTTTCAAAGACTTCAAGACAAATATTACAACCACTAAATCCAATTTTTAAAGAAGTCAAAACTAGAAACTAGACACAGGTGAAATATAAAACAGAGCATCTATTTATCATTTCAACAATGGATAAACCAAAATATTTATATCACATATTCATGGAATTATTCTCAAGATTTTTATTTCAATGCGGAGATGCAACATGAGAAGTTTCACTTTTTAATGATTTTATTTTAAGCTCTGAAACTATTAGAGAAGCGAGGGTAAAATCACACAAACCACCGTTGAAGATGAAGCAGCCATTCGTCTTGTCCTTCTTCACGATGGATCGCCCGATGTTGTGTAATGAATGTTCATGGCGAACCCAGGCCCCCCGAGACAGCTGGAACAGGAACTTGAGCACGTTCACTTCAGAGGTCTTCTTCTTCAATAGTTCCTCATATTTGCATGTACGCTTTCCTATTCTGGGCCGATGAAGACGCTGATGATTTCTTGCGTTATCCTGAACTCGGCCGTTTGCAATGTGAAGTTCGGATTGGACACAGCTTGATGACAGTGACTTCTTCTATATGAATTTCTCACTGATGTTTATTCTTTCTTCGCGTTGCTGCTTGTATATAACACGATCTTCAATTGTCCCTAATAATAAAATCTTAGCCGATGGCCTCTATCGGCTGTCAGACTATTTAGTATCTCGGACGCAACCTCTCATGGTGACTTCATCAATCGTGATGGCTGTCAGAATCATTAGGCCGGCCTGTCAACCTGATCTGATATCTCCTTCTCTTGACAATAAATTCGCCGGAGTTTTTGCAGGAAGACATCTCTAAGCTGTCGTGACATCAATGATCCAGGTTGAAACAACATGGAGATTCCCTTGATGTAGTTCCTATTTTAAGAGAGTCCATGAACTAATTCTATTTTTGGAAATCCATACGTTCATGCATGAAGCGAATCAAAAGAAAATCTGTGTTCGTGGCTTGCATGCTCTTTGTATCTCCGTAAGTGTGATCAGTTCAGGTCTGATAAATCAATAGTAGCATCGGCCTCTTGTTCTCTTACTGTTTCCTTGTATGATCAAGTTTTATCCACACCGGTCCTTGCCATTGAGCTCGATACAAGTACAGTTTCCTCTTTGAGAACAAGCAACCAACCATGAGTACCGGGAATTACTAAGAACATGATTGAAACTTTCTGCACATGCCGGATCAGGGCTTCTTTATTTCTTCTAATTTTTCATAAGTGATTCCTGACTTTGGAATGCAATATATGTACTGAATTCATCCATAGCCGATTCTTCACTTCAGTAACCGATTCTTGTCTTTGTGAATACAAACTAATCGGCTGTTGCCCTTTTGGAGATAATGCGGAGGCATCCGTGAAATCAGGCCCCCCAGTTCAGATTTACGAGACCTCAAGTTTGTCCTCTTTTAGTCCGAACGTTGATATTCTTCCAAATCCAATCAGCTTGGCTTGCTTCTATGTACGTCCCACTTTGATGAGTACCTGAACTCCATGAGAAGATATAGTAGATATGGAGGAGAAATCCCTTGGCCTTGTTGCCAGCAACATGCTCTTGTTATCATGGCTGAACCACTCATGCTCTTGGCTGTAACTTATTAACAGACGCAATAATCGGCTTTATCTCCTTCAAAACCCAGACTAGCTTGCTAACACGTGCGTAGAACCTTCTAATTTTAGCCAACTCATGATCTTAGTTTTCATTGGCTTTCTTCACATGTTTCTTTAAGATGCACATCTCCTGGACTTTAGCTGTTGGCTTTCATGAGTCCATATCCTTGATGACACCGATTCGAGGATCCATCTTTTTCTTCTTCTTTGACTTCTGGATGATCTGGTGTTTGCTCTCTGCTGATGTGGAAGTATAGAACTAAATTAATAAGCTATACAAAGTACCAGCTCGAGTATCCGGATGAATTGGCTATGGACTTGGAAATATTCTTATGCTGCAAGAAAGCTTCATTTTTCTTCAGCCTGACACATCCCATTGTTAGACTATCTCACAGTAGTGACACCCAATGATCTTTCTTCCATTCTTAAATTTTAATCAGCCAGTCATACGCGGTTCGTGTATCAGCACGGATCTGTGCACACTTTGTAGTAGTATATATTTGCTATTTTTAGCCGATAGATCTTCCATCGGCTGTCAGGTTGTCAACTCCCCTTCGGGCTCCTGACGTAACCTCCCATAATGATTTTTCTTATGGGCAGTCTCGAAGAACATTATGGTGACAAAGCTGACATCAAGTATGCCATGGAGGACGAAGATGAGCTCAGCGGCGTGCAGATGGATGCGTAGCAGGTTCAGGCCTCCTGATGCGAAGTTGATGTACAAGCTTCGAGACACCCTGAGTGTGCTCATCTCGAGGATTTTCTTGGCATTGGTTACCGTGGCGAGCTGATCATCTTCATATTGCCTCGTATTCCAAGAAACTTCCATATATCCAAGTAATTAAACGCAATGTCATTGCCTTCAGCTGTACTATCAAATTAGCCGATGAATGATTTGTCAATACTGATAGGGGAAGTAGCTGATTCCTTCATGGATACATCATTGCTTTTGGTAATGATGCATAGAAGTATATCCTCTTGCTAGCCTCTTCTATTATATTGAGTGTATATATGCACGCATGACATCTTATGTGAAGGGACTTGCCACTGTCAATTCCTTTTTAGAGAGTGATCAGCTAGACATCTGTTGCAGCCCACACTTGTATCTTAATCACTTTCTAAATACCTCCAGTTGCCTTTTCTTCGCCGATCACCTTCTATCAGTGCTGTCAGCCTGAAACTTTGATCTTTGGCACAGATGGCTATTTCCTTGGCTGATGAGGACAATCACTTCTGATGACAATGTAATTGATAACTGATCCTATTTCAGGAGAAGCTGACCGTCATGCATATCTGAAACCAATGTGCATGCAAATAACACATATATCTTTCTATAGCCAACCTGGTGTTGATTTCGGATGGCTTCCTCGTTAGTTTTCATAGCCGATTGGTACTCTTGGCCAACATTAACCTGCAGATAACATGTTCGAGTTTGGACTTGGACATCCTCCTTTATTGAGCATGTAGTAATAACCCTGAGATGGTTTAATCGAGCCGAATGACTATGTGATCATTTAATTTGGTATCCGCACGACTATCCCTTTTTAGATTAATGGAGCTTTTGACATCTTCAACTTTACCATTTACAGGATCGGCTAAGTCCTGTTTGTATACAGGCACACGCAGTATCCGATCATAGCATCTCAGCTATATCCATCTTTGTCCAAACTTTGTCGATTTCCATACCAAAAATTGCAATTATGATCCCTTCCTGATAGCCGACCCTTCATTTTTATCCAATAATAATATAAGGTCCTTGACACGGCTCTTGTACTTTATCCGATCTGTTTGCAGCATGGAAATCGGCTTTTTGTGGCTGCATTGGCTTAGTGAGAAAGGCTTTAGATCTCAGTCGATTCCACTTTCAAATAGCCGATCTCTGTTGTCAAACTTCAGTAGATATCACTTTTATACTGCTTGTGTAATATAGGAATTTCTTTAATACGTACATGAACTTTTCCATATTTACCTCCATGTATTTTCCAAGCTTTGTACGGCTGCTCTATCTTAGCTGTTACGTAGTGCCTGCCAGGCAGATGACCTCATCGTTGGATGCTTCAGCTATAGTGAAAGGTTCTCAATCTGGTCAAGGTCTTCCTATATCTGGTATGATAGCCGATGGAGGCAAGTATCCGTTGTAGTTCAATTAAATGCGATGTACTTTTCTCAGTTGCCTGTAAGAGTAGACTTCAGCTTTTGTGGGCATGCTACTCATGTGTGTCATTAATCACCTTGATCCTGATTTGTCCTGACGCTTGCTGTCTGGTTATCTACCAAATATGATATTTTAATCTGTCTTGCAATCAGTCTTGCAATCAGATCCATCAAGATCTTCTGACTTATCACTGAACATCTGCATGTAACCAACCGATAGCATAAGCATCAGCTTTTTAAAACTTGAGCTCGGCTCAGATAATCCCTTATTATAATTATTGAAATTGCATCTATCGGTTTGTCCATATCTCTTCAAGTTGTGGCAGTTGGGATAACTGTCGTCATCATCGGCTAACTATGCCAACTGTTGTTTGCCGATCGACCGCTCCCAGCTTCCCCTAGCCCGATTGGCTATTGCTGTTGAATGCTCCTTGATCTTCATGTGTGGTTAGCTAATTAGCACTTGATATTTTTAACTTTGTAAGTTGCAGAATTGGCTTGCCAAGTTCACGCACACACAGGATTTAATCGCAGCACCCCAGCTTTACATGCCTCTTGTCCAGATCTTATTGACTTCAGTTTCTTTCTTCCGATAGTCGATCTCCGTCTTAAATAGCCGATTCTTATCTATATATGAGTATACTACGGCTTTCAGTAATAAGATCAGAAATCCTTTTGTATGCACGTGACTTCCTCTTCCATACATGAGCCAAATATAATAATATATCTTTATTCATTATCTGGATCAAGCATGTATTAACTCCACTTTGAATAAAGAAGTCCATTGGTTCGACGCCTTGATAATCATCTTGATCTGCAAGCATATGCAGCTTCTAATTCTGACTCATCGTGATATCGGCCATCAAGCTGTTTGCTGGAAAGTTCTTCATCAGATTATATTGGACTTTGTCTTTGTCACTTCTTTCAGCCGAACCTTTATTAATAAAATAAAAGTTGAACATCGTCTCATCGCGATCCGAAGATGATGAATATTTAGAGAGGATCTGACTTCCGATATCAGCGTGACGAAAGATCGGTATTTTAATTAAGCGACACGTTGTAGCATGTAACCATAACCGATTATCATAACGCGACGAAATAAATAAAAGGGTGAAAGCACGATCGTAAAGCTCTAATAAACAAGAATGCATAGGTCTAAAAGCACTAGTCTACCGCATGTCTAGATACCCTCGAACCCGTCAGGCGTAGAATCAAACAAGTTAATCCACCGCATGATACGACTTGTTTAAAATCACGCCACCAACCAAGAATAGATCAATCCACCGCATGATATACTCTAAACGTGGAAGGCTAGAAGCATTCATTATTTAAAACAAAGTTACGAACACGTTTTCACTCATTGAGGGACTACCGAATACGGCTAGATAGCCGATTCGGGTTCCATGAAAAAGGAACAAGCTTCGTCGATGTTGATAGACCTATCAGATCGATTTCGAGCTCTAATCCACCGGATGATTAGTTCTAAAACGACCCAAAAACCTGCATCTACCGCATGATACCCGGCTCTGTCAAGATCCATACAAAACCAACGAGTTTGAACCCGCGACACGTGGCAATCTAGATTGGTTTGAATTCGGCTATGTAAGGTAACATGGTCATGTCTTGCGATGAATCAAAACCGAACCTAACCAATCTAGACTGGGCAAAAAGAGTGTTATATGAATTAAACATAAAGTAAAACCCAAATAACACAAGGTAACTTAATGAATCTATTAGATCTTTGCCAAAATCTAATAGAGCCGATAACTCGCTTCAAGCTAAACCTTAGCCTACCGCATGACTCATGATTTAACAAAGAAGCCTTGCGGGGGTGGAAACCGCGAGATGTGCCATCCCACCTTCTAATCCACCGGATGATTAGCTCTAAGACGACCCAAAAACCTGCATCTACCGCATGATACCCGGTTGTGTCAAAATCCACGCAAGATTAATAAGTTTGAACCCGCAACACGTGACAATCTAGATTGATTCGGGTTCGGCTGTGAAGAGACCATAATTTATTTGTCGTGTTGTGAGCTACAGCCGAATCTAATCAATCTAAATTGGGCAAAGGAGTGTTAATTGAATTAAACATAAAAGTAAAACTCAAAGCAACACAGGATAACTTAAAGAATCTATTAGACATTGCCAAATCTAATAGAGCCGATAACTATTTTTACTCATGTTTTAATCCGCCGCACGATACAAGGCACAAGCAAAAACTTCCCATCATTAAGCTTAAATCCGCCGCACGATACTAAGCGAAACAGATGAGACTACTTGCATCATAATCTAAATCCGCCGCACGATACTAGACATGATAGCAAGGTTGCCGGATACTTACGGAGGTCGACGGATCGATTGGCCCTCTCGAAGAACTCGACGACTCGACTAAAGGACTCGAAGGGGTGGCGCGAAGCCGGTTGTATTGATTTGGTTCTGAACTTTTACAATGGCCGGGGGTTTATATTTATACCCTGGGCTAACGTATGCAACAAGGCTAATAAAAGGAAACGTTAAGATACATTACTCCGATTTCCCTTTTTCAGAGTCTTGACGTTGAAGCTTTCTTGGCCGATGCATCCTCTTTCTTGTTTTGGCTCGATCGGCAAACAGATACGTAACATAATACAACCGCGTCTCCTGATCAATCCTAAAAATCTTCTTTAGGAATGACTAGTATGCATGTATACAACGCGAGTCTTCTCTTTCCTTGCTTCACGGGAGAACATTTGGTCTGATATAATAAATAATATTCCTTAATCGGCAAGGACACCAGCCTGATGTTTTAACTCCGTGTTGTACTTGGATTATCTGATCTTTCCTTCTTGTACGTGATACCATGAATTAGTTAGACACGTGCTGGGCATGTCTTTCCTTGCTTGCCTTGCTCCTTATCTTGACGTACACGCACATCAACTTGATTATATATAATATTCCATCTGACACGATTTCCTTTGGCCTTCTTCTTCTACGTAAGACTTGCCGTATATAAGTATGTGTATATTCTCTCGCATTCTGGTCTTCGATGTACTTCCATCGCCACGTGTCTTCCCCTGCAAGCCGGCCTCACTCGCCATATGTGTTTCCCGAACGGAGTATCCACCTTGTAGAACAGCCGACCGTAGAGGCATTTACCGAAACTCCGAGAATTAACCGACCGCTTGGTCGTTTGCCGAATGCCTTTCCGACTTCTCGCTGGGTCCACTTATCATCTTCTCAACGTTGACCAAAATCCAGTGTCAACACTCTGGACCCAGGTGGTCAGGTGCTGCAACTTTCATTTAACAACTTGAAGTGGACCCACGGGGAAACTACGTGGCTGGCTACATGTCAATAGTCCCGTACGTTATCTTGTGTAATACAGTATCACATATGATTTCCGATGATATGGAGGCCGGAGAAACTAAGAGAGATGAGAGAAAGATGTTTTATGACTCAAATGTTACATAATCTAAATAGTAGCACCACGACAATTTCTGTAACTTAAAATACAACTCATCTCATCATCGTCAGCAGCAAGGGTTTGTTGAATTGTCTTATATACCAATGGATGCATGGGACCATCTATATAAGATGGCAAAAGGAAAAAGGAAAAGGAAACTCTAGAGGGCCCTAGTGGATTAATTTTCATAAAGGAACTAATCAAAGGTCCCTCAAGCAATCTGTTTAATACCGCTCCCGTAATCCTCGTCAGGTCCAACCGATGTCTAGGATAAGCAATATATCACTACGTACAGCTAAGCCTTGGCAAATGACGCGAGCCATTTGCCGGTTGTCTTCTCCCCTATACGTTTGTTTAGTCCACACTTGCGGTTTGTTTTGCTGTTTCCACACCTCTTATCTATACGGAAAGGCAAAAGCCGCCGCCGTCCGTGTCATCCAAGTTAAACTGATCAGCGACTTTGGCCCTGTTCAGTCCCTTTAAAAGGGAAAATTTCTCTCTCCAAACTTCACTATTCACCTATCCCATCAAATCACATCAAACATCTCTCCTCATGCATGAAGTACTAAACATGGATAAATAAAAAAATAGTTGCATGGTTTCGATGTACACGACGAGACGAATCTTTTGAGTCTAGTTAGGTTATGATAGGACAATGTTTACCACAAACAAACGAGAAGTGCTACAGTGCGCTACAGTGTCCGATGTGACATTTTTACCTTCCCTTTTTACCATTTTCAGGGAACTAAACAGGACCTTTATATCTTTGGGCAATTGGGCTCTCGTTCATGGTAAGTACGGTCAGAGTACGGCTCTAAAGTATCGGATAGCTCGGCGTTGTCGCGCCACCATTGCGTCGCCGCCACTGCCACCCCCAATATGTATGATTATTTTTTGGGCTGTTGGGCCACTTCTTTTTCATTCCGCTGATCGATCAGCTTCAAAGCTGATGCGGATGATATGCGGTGTAGCATGGCATGGATTGGATGCATGCTGCGTAGGATATCACCACGGGGGAAGGGAGGTTTTCTATGGGAAGTGGTTGGGCTCTTAGGTCAGTGGCGAACCTGCCAACTTGCTGCTGGTGTCTGCTAGCTCTATCAGTCTATCTCCTCCGCATCGGTAGCACTTGCACCCGATCGATCGAGTTGTTTAAGAGTTTAAGCTGCAAGAGGCCGGAGAGATAGAGCTGACCTTTGATCAGTTGGTAGGGCCTCTGGCCGCACGTGATAGATCCGAGATGCCAACGCCACACCGGCTGATGGTTAGCGAAGAACGAAGAAGCAAGCTAAGCCAGCAGAATCAGAATGATCTCGCGCTGATCTCGATTCGTTGTGCATGCAGGGTGCGTGCTGCATTCCCTCCGCCTGCAGTTGGAACGGAACATGTCAGTGCAGTGACACCGTACCAGACCAGGCATTTCTGCTGCGATTCGGCGGAATGATTCCGACGGCGACTGGCCGGCCAGCTGGGTGGTGTAGCATGCAGGCCACCGGTTAGCGTGCGTCCTTACCACGGAGTTGCCTCACATCTTGGCCCTCTGTTTCTGTTTAGTTTCTGGTCACATCATCAAATTTCTAAAAATTCTCTCTCTAAACTTCACTATTCACCCACATCAAATCTCTCTCTTCATGTATGGAGTACTAAACGTGGATAAATAAAAAAACTAGTTACATGGTTTTGACGTACACGACGAGATGAATTTTTTAAGCCTAGTTAGGTCATGGTAGGACAATGTTTACTACAAACAAACGAAAAGTGCTACAGTGTCCGATGTGACATTTTCACTTCACTTTTCACCTTTTCACATGAACTAAACACCGCCTAAATACATTTCTCATGTGATTTCGTATTTGTAGGGTCAATCTTCTATACTCTATATGCTCATAACCTACCAAAGCAAACCATAAGAGGAATTCTTATATGTTTTCAACAGTATTGACGAGGAAGAAGAAGTCAGCATATACTCTACACGTGTGGTTCAACATATCTTGATGACGTCATCAAACCGACCCGGCGGCGGGCGGCGGCCACTGGTAAAAGCCGGAGGTGGGTGGGGTGTGGATGGCATGGCATCGTGGTTACAGATCATGATTACACGCTGGCCAAAGCAACCAAAACCAGGCCGCGCTCTTGGATGGAGGAGCCCTTTTTGTTCCTGCTCAAATCATCAAACTTTCAAAAATTCTCTCTCTAAACTTTACTATTCACCTATCACATCAAATCTCTCTTCTCATGCATGGAGTACTAAACATGGGTAAATAAAAAAACTAGTTGCATGGTTTTGATGTACACGACGAGACGAATCTTTTGAGCCTAGTTAGGTCATGATAGGACAATGTTTACCACAAACAAAAGAAAAGTGCTACAGTGTCCGACGTGACATTTTCACTTCACTTTTTCTCTTTTCACATGAACTAAACACCGCCTAAATACATTTCTCATGTGATTTCGTATTTGTAGGGTCAATCTTCTATACTCTATATGCTCATAACCTACCAAAGCAAACCATAAGAGGAATTCTTATATGTTTTCAACAGTATTGACGAGGAAGAAGAAGTCAGCATATACTCTACACGTGTGGTTCAACATATCTTGATGACGTCATCAAACCGACCCGGCGGCGGGCGGCGGCCACTGGTAAAAGCCGGAGGTGGGTGGGGTGTGGATGGCATGGCATCGTGGTTACAGATCATGATTACACGCTGGCCAAAGCAACCAAAACCAGGCCGCGCTCTTGGATGGAGGAGCCCTTTTTGTTCCTGCTCAAATCATCAAACTTTCAAAAATTCTCTCTCTAAACTTCACTATTCATCTATCACATCAAATCTCTCTCCTCATGCATGGAGTACTAAACGTGGGTAAATAAAA
>OAMR01000416.1:145188-160528 GCA_900205405.1 Echinochloa crus-galli
GTGCAAGTCCTGGCCGTTGGTGCGGGCGTTGGTGGCGTGATGTCGGCATCGAGAGCCGTCATGGTGGCGGTCTCCTGCAGGTTCGCGTCGTGCGCGCACGCTACTCCGGCCGGGGATGGGTTCTGTGTGTCTCCCTGACGGTGGCAGCTTCTGGGGAGGCGCCGACCTCATTCGGGCTCCGACCTCGCCCCCTCACTTGGCTCCATCGGCCTGAGGCGCGGGGGTAAGGATGGAGGCTTGTCCACATCACCAGCATCTCTGGTGGCCCGGCTCGAGGTGGTGCCCTCTCGGCGTGTCCCCTTTGCCCCCCACCTCCGTTCTGTAGCGCCCATGGTCTTTGCTTCAATTGGAACCGCTCGGCGAAGTCCCATAGAGGGGAGGACGCTGGGAGCAGGTGCCTATACTCAGCGCCGTCCCCAATCGAGGGGGGCGTGCCCTGGGCCGGGGGTGCCGGGGTGTTCCTGCTCCGCCATTTTCAGTGGAGAGGGTTTCGGTTCTGGTTTCTTTGGGGCCTTGCAGGATCGGTGGCCGATGGCGAGGTTGGATTCAGTTGAAGGCAGCAGTGTTTGAGCAGGTTCTACTGGTTCTCTAGGAAGAGACTCGTTGGCAAAAGCTATGGTCCGGCGTTGCTGGACCGGCGACGGTGTTTTCCCTGTTGGGGGCGTCGCAGTGGGTCTTTCCTTCTGGCAGTCCGTGGAGGTAGTCAAGGTGAAAACCTAACGCTGGTGCCGACTCGGCGCATTTGCCTTCCTTAAGGCGTTGTTATGATGATCCTCCATCGACCGTGATGCTAGTGTTCTGGACCCCTTGGCGCGCTGATCTTATAAGTTCTGTAATAGAGTTATGCGTTTTAGGTTCTCCTCTTTGAGTTGCCTCGGGTAGTCTCAGGTGTGTCATCTAGAGGGCATTGTTGCGGGTTTGTATGCAGTTGGTCTCGTCTTGGGACATGTACTTAATTGTAAAACTGGTATCTCCAGTTCCCTTGCTTTATCTATAAAGCTGCCGTAAAGGCTTTTGGGAAATGGCTCGGAAGACGTTTTTCTTGTTTCTTCTACCAAGTACCAAGGCGCGCACTGGCTCACCGGACCCGACAACCCGTTAACCACAAGTCAAGTAGACTTCGCAGTCTGCCGCAGCAGCAGCAGCTCGCGGAGATGGTGGCGAGGTGGGACCGGATCCGCGTCCTGCGCTAGCTCCGTTTCGAGTTTTCGATAGGACCAACGCAATTTCACTTTGGGTATACAAAAAAAATCTGACAAGAAATGTACGTACTTGGAAGATTCATTCAGGCCTGCAACTTGCCAACTCGCGTGCCGGATAAATTTACCCTCGATTTTCAAATTATCTCAGGCTCCAAGTTGCTCCTTCCTTCGCCTTTGGTGACACGGATGCCTCCGCGCCCTTTACTGTTTGCATCCACGCCCTCGTCCTTTCTTTTTATTTCGTTGGCGTTGGCCTGGATTTATCATCGTGCGCTCATCAAATCAACGGTGCTTTTACATCCACCACTGTGCAGGTGCCGTTAGTTTTGTTCGAGGAACTCTTCAAATTTCAGATAAATGGTTTGCAAAGTCCATTTTTGCAAAGAAACTTTCCGTCCACTCTTAAAGACATGGTAGAGGATATATAGTATTGTACAAGAGCAT
This sequence comes from Echinochloa crus-galli, assembly GCA_900205405.1. Classification (NCBI taxonomy): domain Eukaryota; kingdom Viridiplantae; phylum Streptophyta; class Magnoliopsida; order Poales; family Poaceae; genus Echinochloa; species Echinochloa crus-galli. The sequence continues at coordinate 146,835 of OAMR01000416.1, forward strand.
CATATGTCAAGTCAAACAAAAAAAGAAGATTCAGCAGGAGTTTATTAGGGCCTTGTTTAGTTTCAAAATTGGTTGGCCAAATTTGGGAGGAAAGTGCCCCTTCGTAATCATTGCGTCACTATAGCATTTCGTTTGTATGTGTGAAAAATTGTTCAAAAATTGATTAATTAGGCTCAAAATGTTCGTCTCGCAGAGTACAACAAAACTATGCAATTAGTTTTTGATTTCATCTACATTTAGTACTCCATTCATGTTATGACATTTTGATGTGATGAAGAATCTTCTTTTTGCATAGTGTATTTGAGAGTAACTTTTTTAGAACTTTTAGGAACTAAACAGGGCCTAGATCATGCATGAAATTTGGCAAACGCCCAATGGACCACGTTAGCATTGTTGATCTATTCACTTACAAAAATAAACGAAGAGGAACCATCGATCCCTGGCATATGCCCCGGCGAGAAAATCAAATCAACCGATTCAGGTTGAGCCGTCCCAGCCGCTAGGTTGTACGGAGTACGTAGTAGACTTAGCACTCTAGGTGCACCGCGTGCATCACACCGACCAAAACCACCAACCGCCGGGACGGGACGGGACCCCGGGGGCATGGCTCGCCAACGCCACCTCTCCAAGCGAATCTCGCCATGTTCCGCCCCCAAACCGCGCTGGAACCACGCCCGCCCAAAACGATCGAAATCGCCCCCCCCACACGGGCCGAGCGCTCAGTCGGCTCGCACCCCACGCGGCCCCCGCTGCCCGCGTCGCGCCCACACGCTCGCTCGCAGGCGCCCAGACGCAGCGGCAGGCCTCGCCTCCCCGCGGCGCGCTGCGCCTCCTATAAGACGACCCGTGCCGTCGCGCTCCCTTGCCCATTAGCCAGTAGCCATAGCCATTAGGAAGGACGTCGCTCCCACTCCTAACAAGTAACAAACACGCGAGCAAAGCAAAGCAACAACAAAGCGGAGACGGCCGGCCTTTGCGCGAGTGCGCTCTCTTTTATTATCATCACCTCTAGCTAAGCGGTGGTGGGATGCTGACGAGGCGGCACGGAGGGTTCCGGCTCGGCCGGAAGCTGCTCAGCGTCTGGCGCTGGGCGCTCTGCCACCGCCGGCGCCGCCGCCCCGGCGGGATCACCATCCCGTGCGCCGCCTCGCGCTTCGAGCGCGCCGCCGCCGTCGCCGCCGCCGGCGGGAAGAAGGCGCCCGGATGGTGGTAGCACGTAGCAGGCAGCGCGAACGCGCGTGCCGTGGCTGGCCGGTGTACATACACACACATGACACATGCCCCTCACCTCGGGAGAGACAACGAGCTGAGGATCCAGAGTCCCATGCATGGTCCATGGGTATCGATTGATCCTTCTGCTCTCTTTCCTTTTTTTTTTCTTCTTCTCATTAGTTTGACTTTTTTTTTCTCTCCCCTTGCCCCGTTTCCTTGTTGTGGATGGAGCATGTGCATGGGATGCGAGGAGGCATAGTTTAGTTTGAGAGATATATGAACAATTAAGGCTATTATTTAGCTAGGGTCAGCAAAAACATGTTCTGATATGATTCCCCCCCAACTTGCAAGTCCGTGTTGGAAGGAAAAGCATCAAATTTGTACGTCAGGTGTGATCTGGTGATTCTCTTCCCTTATGCTGCTTGCTGCAACTAACCCATCGATCCAACTCCTTTTTGTTGAAGTGATGTCAGTCGTTTGCACTGAAGAAAAATGATCTTGTTAAATTTTTCACATACATGTCATTGGAGCCCATGAAATGATCTTCTTGCAATTGCAATTCGGGTTATTGTTGCTCCGGTGTTCAATTTCAATCAGCTAGAGTCTATAGACCTGTGTTGTCCTCTAGTGCTATCCTAAAGATCTTCTGCCGCCAATGCTCCACCGATAAGCGGAACCAGCAGAGCGTACACTTCCGTAGCACCGAGTCGTCCGTACGACCGGTCAGTCGAAGCCATTGCAAGCAACCTCGGCGGATTGCCTGGCCCTCTCCAGACTCCAAAGGCTTATTAGGCTAAAACAGTAGTGCTCTTTTCAAAAAAAAAAAAACAGTAGTGCGAGTGCGAGGCCTTTGTCACTTTGTCAGTTTGTCTATGATGCTGCAACGCAGCGGGCCCGTATCGGCAGCGGCCGCTGAGCTGCTGCGCGCATGCACCCCGATATGCGATCACCGTCATCATCTGACCCGTTTGTTTGTTTGTTTGCGATTCTATAAGTGGGGTTTGGTATCCGTAGTCCTCCACTCCACGGCGAGATCCAAGTGAGCAAGCGACCATACATCATATCATCATGGGCCGAATGAATGATATATATGTTGGAGCTGTTAAGGCTGCAGATAAATGAGATGGCCGGACGGCCCCATCCATCCCTATTGTGTCTTTGGATATTGCCGGTGTATATATATGTTGCATTGAACTAGGACGGATATTCGGATTAGTTCTTCAGTTTCTGAAATTTCAGGACGTATATACTGGATTCCAAGTGGGGCATGCGATGCAATCAAGCACGCTGGGTGTCTATGTCTAATTGAATGAGACATCTCAGGTCCTTTTTATGGCGGCCCAGCCCTCACTAGTCCCGTGGCTAAGCTATCTTCCATCGAAGCTGACTTTGCTGTGCACTAGTTGCGCGCGCGTGTGCTATTCCCCCCGTGGCCGCGGGGGTTCCACAACGACGCTACGCAGCCGGAGAAGATCAAGGCTGGGGCGGTGGTGCCGCCGGGCGCCGTACGTTATCGTATATCTTCTGCCACTTGGACGGGGGCCAAGAGATGCTGCGTGAATGGAGCAGAGCAGCGGAGGATGCCATCCACAGAGGCTTTCCTTTCCAAATGATTGTTCTCTTCTACAGTTCTACCAGCGGCTAGCGGTAGGTGCGCGCTTCCTGGTTCGTGGTACGTAGGTACTCCGTACTTGCGTACTTTGGACTGCTGTTCAAATTGTGAGTATACTGCTAGCGATGCATGTGTGGTGAAGAGTGACCATACTGTCAGATAAGAGGTCTGAACTCTGAACCCTCCGAAGAGGGATTTTCTAGCGACGTCACTTGCTCTGGTTTCAGAACGGGGGAGATCCCTCACTCCCTCAGGATTCCGGAACTCTGTCCACGGTTACAATGAGTATCTAGTTTATCTCATTTGACAGCTTACATGGTACGTTGGTATTCGTAACATAGAGGACATGCATGGTCCTAAAATTAAAAATCGGCTAAGTGAAGGGGCAGGACACCGGTCGTTTTCGGTTTCCTTCCAGTTTCGCCAGCAACCGATTCTGAAGCCAAGCCTGTTCACACCTGCTTGTCATGCAGCGAGGACATAGGATTTATAGGCTGGGCCTCGAAGCAGACTGAGCAACGGCGCGTCTTGACGTTATCTGTCGACAGCTAACCACTAGCATGCGTATTTTACCTGCTTCATCTCACATGAGCGTATGATTAGTGAGAAGCAGATTTAGAGTTGACAAGTAGAGGGTCAAATTCTCATAGCTACTCGTTCGTCGTTCCCTTCGTTGACAGACGGGGACAAATTTAGCACTGAATCTGATACGTGCATCAACTGAGTACAGAGAGCAGGCTTGGTGCCTGCTGTTGTAAACGGGAATGCTGAATGTGCAGACGTTACAAACGCATATTTTTACAAGAAAAGGCACCAAGGCCCAGCCCAGCCGAGAGTCATTGCCTCTGATCAGCAGGCCTATTAGGCCCAGGTACAAATCTCCCCGATCACCAGGCCCGTTAGCCCCACATATAAAGCCCATAGTTATGCATAAAGCCCATAGAGGCTCCTCAACGGTCCTGATCAGGACGACGTCCCGCCGGCGGCGAACTCGTCAAAACGTATCAAACTCTGATCATGATTTGTCTATCAACATTGCTGTTGCTGGCTGCCTGGCTCTGGCTCACACCGAAGTTTCCAGTCACAACCCCCCGTGCGCGCGCGCCCACCAGCTCGCCCCTGGCACCCCACCCCGGAAATGGAGTTGCTTTTGGCCATGGCGGTGCACAAGAATCTCCTATGCTGCAAGCATCACTGCACCAACCCTCCTCTCAGTCTCAGATCGATCGATTCGTCCCCATAGCATGAAATGCGCCGCGCAGAAACTTCCAGAGAAAGAGCTAGGCGATCCAACATTTTGCATTGTTAAAGCCCGTAGAAGCCACACGCGCGTACGCCGCCCGCAGCAACCGAAAGCCGGATCAAAAGCTCACACTAGATAGCTAGCTTGCATTGCGCGTGTCCTAGCCTCCCTAGGTAGTGTTGTCCAAACACAAGCATCAGCTTCACCCATGCACCCGGTGATCAGCTGCCTCGCGGCAGTCCTCCTCCTCCTCCTCCACGTCGGCGTCGCGCCGGCGGCCAACGCCGCGCCGGGCACGTTCGTCTACGCCGGGTGCTCACCGTCGAGGTACGCGCCCAACACCGCCTTCGAGAACAATCTCAACTCCCTCCTCGCCTCGATGGCTTCCACCGCGTCCTCCGGCGCCACCTACAACACCTTCACATCTGCCGCCGGCGGCGGCGCCGGCCAGGAGGAGGCAGAGACCGCCGCGGTCGACGGCACGGGCGCGGCGCCGGCGTCGGCGTCGGCGGCCTACGGCCTGTACCAGTGCCACGCCGACCTGCGCCCCGGAGAGTGCGTGGCGTGCGTGCGCGACACGGTGGCGCGGGTCGGCGCCGTGTGCGCCAACGCCTACGCGGCGGCGCTGCAGTCGGGGATCGTCGTCGCACGGTACGTGGATGCAAACGCCATGAGCACACTGTCAGAAAAAATGGATTTCTCGCCAAAAAAATATGGAAGAGACAAACTATACAACATTTCAATAATTAGCTGAAAAGGACAAGGTTTGGCTATTTTAGCATTGTTTTATCGCTTTTTAATACGTACAAAAGATGCTACTTTAATTTCACATTCTTCTTTGATGGGAAAAAATTTGTAGGTGCACGAACTCGAATCTGTAGGACTGAAATAAGTTTGTCAATTGTCATCCAAAGTGCAGATCTTAAGAATAGAACGAGACTAGGCGTCCAAGTCCAACAGGCGTGCACATTAGTCGCTGGTAGCAACTAGTGTGGAGTACTGGAGTGTGACTAGTGAGTGAGAAGAGATATGGAACTGAGAATAGATTCCGAACTGGTAAACTTCCAAAGCTGATTAAAGGGGACAGGAGAATATATGCCTCCGGCATAAACTTTGCGGCCTTTTGGATCGATTTTACAATTAATAAAGCATACTGCCATCACTCAGCTAGCTTAGCTTAGCTTAGCTTAGCTTAGCTTAGCCACTACTGTATAATGCAGAGAAACTGGCGCTTGAGTTGAAATGCTGAAACAAAATTTTCTAAGAGGGACAAATGCAAATGCTCGCTCGATTGGTGGAGGACCGTCGAGCAGCACAAAGAGATCTCTTGGCTGATATGTTAAGCTTAATTTGTACGCAGTTATATGTGCTAGTCTACTTGGGATACTTCTCTTTATGATATGATGTGCTCTGCCTTTCGATTTGTTTTATATGATGTGCTCCTACATTTTTCGCTTCTGTTTTGTGACAGATAATTCGGGAGATGACTTTGGAAGGACCGTGGCAATAATAATCGGTATCTTGGCCGGGCTAGCACTGCTCGTGGTGTTCATCTCCTTCCTCAGAAAAGCTTGTAACTAAGCCCCCTCTGATTCACCTCTCTTAGTCTTATCGCCTTGCTTTGGGTCTGCTTGAGCCAGAAGATGAACAGGACCACCACTAGCACGCAGCTGCTTCGAATCGATCAACAATTGTCGCATGCGTGGAGCCATGGAGCTCGTAACCATCACAAGCATTTTGCCGGCGGCCTAGATTCAACTTCTTTCTTCTTTCGTTCTTAAGTTGTTTTAGACACCAGTCATGCTTCTTTTTTCTTATCTTAAACATCATGACCTGCTTGCAAACTACTACACCGTATTGCAGCTTGCAACGGCATTCATTCGTCTGCTCTTATTCTGACTTCTACACTGACGAAATATACAGACGCACGATCATTACACACTAAGATAGGTTTTGCTGTGCTTTACAGATGGGCTAGTCCTACATACACATATAATACACATACCATATAAGTTGGGTCCGTCTGAGTGTCCAAGGGACTTAAGCAGTTAATAGTCCTTTAGGCATTGCTCCCTAGAACCTGAAGATGATCAAGCGCTGTAGCCCTGGACCAACGGGCTCCATCTCGCCGAGTTGTAGCTGCCGCAAGCACTGATGCTCGCTTGCTTCATCGCGGTGTCAGGAGTACCACTGTTGCATATGTTTGCGAATGCCCGCATGTGCTTCATACCGTACTGAGTGAGCGCCCCACAATGGGATTCGAAGATTCGTACCTGAAGAAGCTCCTCAGAATGAGTTAGTTCACTTCAGCAAAGTCGACACAACATCACAGAAAAACGAGGATGCTTGGGAGTCTTAGAAGTCTTTAAACTTACCATTCGCTTCAAACAATCCCAATCATCAACAAGTGGCTGGCCAGGAGTTCTTATGGCTCCAAGCTTGGAAGCCCCAGTCTCAACCCCAAAGAGAAGCTTTCCAATGAAATCAACGCTGCTGTCAAGATGCTTCCTATGCGTTACTGTCCCAGTGATCTCCCTCAGAACTTCCAGCTTCTCTCTGGATTTTTCATGCAACAGCTCATACTGAAACCAAACCAACAAACTGTAATCATCCACTATGATGGGAATCCTCTATACGATCACACTGAGTGTAACAGGATACTAACAGACAAGAAATCTACCAAGTAGACAGATCATAAAGCAGCATGTGCACAAAATAAGCACTGAAGAAAAGAGTAGAAAATAAGTGATACGGCAGGCATACTACAAGACCGTGTCACCTTAGTCCAAAACTACCCAGATAATCTATGCAAGTAGCAGGCTTTAGTCAGAGAGAAGTGGTTGGATGTGAATAAGACTCATTTGAAGATACATAAAGTTAACACATCCCTTATTTTTGTCTTCTGAAACAATTGAGAAAGTAACAAACTAGAGTACTGGAGCAGTTGATTGTCAAAGTACTAGATAATCAGCTTATTTTCATATTTCAGGAAGGAACAGAACAGGCTAATTGAGTGGCTGGTACAGCACAAAAACTTACCCTCTTCCAAAGGAATAGAACATCTGCATCTCTTTGGTTGACCACAGCCTTTTGGCCTTGCCAACGTAACTTATTTGTGACGTTAGCATTTGCAGGATCGAAACCTTGATAGAGGTAAAGCCTCTCTTCCTTGAAGGTCTTGTCCCCATACTCCATGACATGAGAGCCTGCGCCATAGCTGTTTGAACCCGAAGTACGCTCCTTCACCTGTGCACAGCTGTGACTAAGTACAGTATCACCGATGCAAATGAAATGCCTTGAAGGCAAATTGAGACTCACCACTTCGTACTGTTCCTTTATTGTTTCTTCCTTCAGATTGTGAGTCTCACTGTCAAGTAGTATCATGGTTATTCGTCATAACACTCAGTGAACACTTCCAAACTAACATGAACATGCTTCAACGCTAAGCAGTTAACTAATTAAGTCATATGGATAGGTCAACATTTGCCCTGAATTAGTACCATACCCAGAGAAAAGTTTCATTGTTTTTAAATTAGCTATCCTAATGTACCTGTTCCATACTGTACTCAGCTACTGTATTGATTCTATGTGCATACATACAACAGAACCGCATATGCACAACATGCCTTACAACCATACTATTTCTTCACTGACTCTGAATGTGACACCCAAATCATGAAACTAAATTTCAGGAAATATGCCCCACTAAAACACAAGGTAGTTGATATCAAAGTCAGCATCCATATTATATGAAGCCTACCTGTCTTCCATCCATGAGACACTATAAAGATCACCTAGGCAGGTAATGTACTCAGAAGGAGGCGATGGTTCCATTCCTGGACAGTATGTACCCCAGCTACTTTCTTCGGCATTGGATGCAGTCGTGACATAAATATTCAGGTCTTCTGGCATCAAGCCCTCAAATATACTGCCACTTTCGCATGCTTCGACATATATAACCTGTCCACACGCTTCCACTCAGACAGGCCTAGTTTCCTGACAAGTAAATTAGAAAAACCTTACCATTTTTGCATAGCTGTTGGAAGCATGTTTTTCTCTCAACACCTTTATGAAGTCGCCAGCATAAAGATACGGTAGATTGGGCATACCTGCAAATTGGAAACATCAATCTGTATGCCCACTAAATTGATTTGATACATCATCAAAGCATATGCAATGTCACATACCAAGAACACCAGGGCCCCCATGATCTGAGTAGTAGATAAAAATATGGTCATTCGGTTTGCTATTGATAACCTTCCTGCTGCCTCCGGTGACTGCAGATTTATTACCCAAGAGAACCGCGTAGAAGTTTTTGGCGGTGACTTGGTCCCCAGTGTAGTCCTGACATTAGAAGTTATGTCAACAAACCAAGATAATATTTATGCATGAACCTTAGTCTAGCAAGTCCAACACAGTTAAACAAGATGTTGGAGAAAAACGCAGTTCAAAAAGAACGTACTGTTATTGAACCACTAGAAACGAAACACCTTAAAAACACATGGTAAAAGAATAGGACCTCTTGCCATGCTTTGTTCTAGAGAACTTGCATACGTAATTGAAAAGCCACTCATAACCAGGTTTGAAAACGACTCAAGCTTGGTTGGAATCAAATGTTGCAATCCAAGTACTTCACATCAGTCTAAAGCATGGACAAGCAATTATCCAGGAATCTACCCTTGTAAAGGGTGAGCATTGGCGTCACGATTTTCTTTATAAGAATATGCATGTTGCAAGCGTGTGATTGCATTGGATTTGAACTACTTTAACATATGCTGTGTTATGGTGAAGATGTACTGAGTTCTAAGTTGTTCTCGTTGTGCCCACCCGGAAAGATGCTGTACAATCCTAATTGGCGCCTCTAAAGGTACAAACTAGTCGAAAATGGCCACAGAATGGTCCGAATGATTCCATCATACAACAAGAAAATAATAGGAGGGCAATCCTACCTTCGGCACACCAGCATAAACATCTTCACCCTCCGGATGGTTGATGATAACCCCCTGCCTTGGGTTGAGTATACTATTGGCAACGTCATCATACATAAACACAACAATGTTCTCCTCCTTTAGCCCTCCCTTCCGCAATATTTGGTACGCATGGCATATATCAGCCTGCAATACAACAAAATCACATAAGCAAAGGCACCGTGGAAATTAATTGCCGCCGATATCTGTCTACTGCTAATAAGGAGACAAAACACTGAGAAGGCATGGAAATTTGCCGAATCAACATGCATATTCAGAAAGTTCATAGTACAGGCACATAATTGCAGTAAAGCCACCGAGTGAAAGTACAAATACAGCCAGCAAATATATTAGCTGTTCTTTCAACTGTTAGCTGATGTTCTTGCCAACTTATGCAACTATTTAGGCAGTGGCAAATTTTTGTAACACTTCATCCTTGGCATGAAATTTAGAGGCATTGTAATTCCAGACCCTTTTCATGTTTCCAAATCATATTGTTGCTTATGCATTTTTCCTCTCATGAAAACAAGCTCTTGACAAAGAGTTCTTCATAAGAAGCAGATAACTGTAGCTTGGATAGTGAGGTGTCATTGGACCCTGAACCATTAATTGTCACTAGTAGCCGCACTGTCACATGATCCTTAAACCCATAGAAAACCTTTGGGCCGAGCAGTTCTGCCCCCAACTCCGCTGTACCCACAAACTAAACTGACGCAAGATGTAGAAAGGACCCGAGACGTTGTATACTAATTCGAAGCATCCTTTAGCTCAGGACCCGGGAAACGTTTCTGAGGTCTTGTATCAACTCGATGTAAAAACCTTGGAAATTAATAAATTTTCCCTTATCGAAAAAAAGGACCCCACAAACTGAACACCCCAAATCGCAATTTCATGGTTCCAGAATAATTTCCGGAGCGCCTTCTGGACCACGCAACAAACTGACGAACAAACGCAGCAATAAAACCTTGCTTCGTCCTAAGAATCGAAGTTCGCAACGCGCGCGCCGAAGATACCGCGCTCACCTGGTGCCTGTAGTTGCCGTAGCCCGAGGAGCCGGCGACGAGCACCGCCCACCTCGTCCCGACGCCGTCCTCCTCCTCCTCCTCCTCATCGATCCGCTCACCTCCGCGCGCCGCGGCCCGCTCCTCCTCCCCAGGCATCCGAATCACGGGGTCCCACTCCCCATCCTCCGCGCCGGCCCCCGCCGCCGCAGCGGCCAGCGCCACGGCGAGCAGCACGAGGCACCACCGCGCCGCCATCGCCACTTGCTCGCTTCCCTACTAGAGTCCAGCAGCGGGCCGACGGGGGTGCAGGGAATGTAGCACGAGAGCGGCGCGGGGTTCGGGTGGGGAGAAGAAGTAGGCGCCGCGCGCATGCCGCCATGCATGGGCGGCGCCCCGGAACGCGGACGCGTGGGGCGTGAGCTGGTGCGGCGGCTCGTCGGCTTGTGTGAGCGGCCGGGTGGGTGGGTGCAGCCGCAGGCCCGCAGCTGCCCGTTTCAATGCTTCGGCGTCAGCGGAATGGGGGTGGCCGGGTTGGGCTGGATCGTCAAAGATTTTTGTCTAAAAGTCCACCGCAGCCATTAGCCGTAGCCCATATTGATCGGCCCATAAAATTGGCGAGGCCTGTTGCAAATGGCTGGGTTAACAGCCCAAACAATCGCAAGAGTTCGGAAATAGGCCCGCTAATGTATCCGCTTTCTGACTCAAGAGACGTAAATTTAGAAAATACGCGGGCAGCAGCCGGTGATGTAATTCCATCGGGTCTTCCCTTCCGCTGCGGCGTTGTCTAATCCTAATCGGCTACTCCGTGGCGGAACCTTCGAGAACACTTGAGAATTGGGGATCCAACGCCGCTGGGCTCCTCCCAGTTTTATAAAATCTCCGCTGGTTTTCGCCTTGATCCCCATCAGACCCCCAGACTTTTCCTCTAGGGCCCTCCTCCTCACCAGCCGCCAAGCCTTCTAGAACCCTCCGGAGCTCGATCCGATCGGAGCCGGCGGCGCGGGCTTCCGCCATGGCCGACGAGGCGAAGGCGAAGGGTAATGCGGCGTTCTCGGCCGGCCGCTTCGAGGAGTCGGCGAGGCACTTCTCGGACGCCATCGGCCTCGCCCCGGGCAACCACGTCCTCTACTCCAACCGCTCCGCCGCGCTCGCCTCGCTCCACCGCTACTCCGACGCGCTCGCCGACGCCGAGAAGACCGTCGAGCTCAAGCCCGACTGGGCCAAGGGCTACTCGCGGCTCGGCGCGGCGCACCTCGGCCTCGGCGACGCCGCCAGCGCCGTCGCCGCCTACGAGAAGGGGCTCGCGCTGGACCCCAGCAACGAGGGCCTCAAGGCGGGGCTCCAGGACGCCAAGAAGGCCGCCGCCGCCCCGCCGCGGCCCTCGGGGCCCGATGGCGGCTTCGGGCAGATGTTCCAGGGCCCCGAGCTGTGGAGCAAGATCGCGGCCGACCCCAACACGCGCGCCTACCTTGACCAGCCCGACTTCATGCAGATGATGCGCGAGGTGCAGAGGAACCCCAGCAACCTCAACAAGTACCTCTCCGATCCCCGCATGATGCAGGTGCTCAGCCTCATGCTTAACATCAAGATCCAGAGGCCAGAGGCCTCCGAGCCGTCGCAGTCTACACCGCCGCCGCAGCAGCAACAGCAGACGCCGCCTCCTGAGACGAAACCAAGGGAGGTCGAGCCGGAACCGGAGCCGGAGCCTATGGATTTGAATGACGAGGAGAAAGAGCGGAAGGAGAGGAAAGCAGCTGCCCAGAAGGAGAAGGAGGCTGGTAACGCAGCTTACAAGAAGAAGGACTTCGAGACGGCGATCCAGCATTACACTAAAGCCTTGGAACTTGACGACGAGGATATTTCCTACCTGACTAACCGAGCAGCAGTCTACATTGAGATGGGAAAGGTGAGTTATTCTATTTCAATGGTTTCATCATCCAAGTTCACCAATGATCTGATTATGAGCTCTCGCCATTGCTATATTCATTTGCTTAGTTCATGCAATGTGCAAATCAGTACTCCATAGACTATTTTAGTTGAGCTTTAGAGAAATTAAGTGCCTGACACTCTGACCTTATACTATTGAGTGGCCATTATGAGTGTCAATTACTTGATTGTCATACACGAATGCTAATTGTGGAAAGTGCTTAGTTGACAAGCAGTTGTATTCTTCTACACTTTGGAGTAGTTTTGGTTTTAGGAGTAAGAGTGCAATGTGTTGCGCCTTTAGATCCAACCTTTTCTGCCACCATTTAGCTATTGGCCTGTGCAGGACATGTAGCATAGTATTTGTTTACTACAGTAGATAGTATCTCTAGAATCCAGCCTTTTTCTCACTATTGGTAACCAAAGTCGGATGCACTAATATGTTTCTACCTGCAGTATGATGAATGTATTAAGGACTGCGATAAGGCTGTGGAGAAGGGAAGAGAACTTCGTGCTGATTTCAAGATGATCTCAAGGGCACTGACAAGAAAAGGAACAGCTCTAGTTAAACTTGCCAAGAGCTCTAAGGATTTTGATGTCGCCATCGAGACCTTCCAGAAGGCTCTAACTGAGCATCGGAACCCAGACACACTTAAAAAGTTAAATGAGGCTGAGAGGGCAAAGAAAGATTTGGAGCAACAAGAATACTATGATCCAAAGATAGCCGATGAAGAGAGGGAGAAAGGTATTATAAGCATTATATAACATATCATCTTAATACCTGTTGGTGGTGGTAGTTTCCTCCATTGTTTTGTAATTTGTCTTGTGATGTGATTTGTAGGTAATGGGTTCTTCAAGGAGCAAAAATACCCAGAAGCAATAAAACATTACACAGAAGCTCTCAGGAGAAACCCGAAGGATCCTAGGGTAATTCTTCTGCTTCTGTTTCATACTACCTGCCTTTGTGTTAGAGTAACATATGAAATTTGGGAAATTGGTCGTTGGAATTCAGTTACTTGACTTCATTTTTGAGACTACACCGTTCATTCTCCTATTTTATCTGCAATTCCACATCCTTTTATGACGTTGCCATGGCCATGTTTTGCTGGGAATGGTAGTTTGCCGAAGTTCAGGATCAATCTGTAGAGAAGGTAAACGGGATTGAGAATAAGAATGGTGACTAGAATATGGGATATTTAATTCTTAGTTGATATGAAAAGGATCCTTGCTCTTACGGAGCTACTTAACACCTTGCCCTAGGGCTTGGAAAATGCAATTAGCTTAAATTTTCAAACTTCACTCATGCAATCTGCTGTTGTGCCGCTCTATCTTACTTGTTGAAGTTCCACATTTTCTACCTCTTATATTTACTCCAAACTTGAACCATCTGCTCCTGGTTAGACCCAGAGGGTGTCTGCTACAATAACTGAAAGATCTTACAATTAGATGAACGTGTCTGTTAGCAAGTCGCAACACATGAACTCTACATATTGCTGTACTTCATTTCTGTTAATTCTAGGTGATAATTACTAGGTTGTTATAATGATGGTGTGCGTTGGCTTGCTATTAATGTCTTTTGTGTTTGTGCTTTTTGCTACTTTGTTGGTTCTTAATCAATCATTTAATACCTTTTTTTAGACAATCAAGCATTTAATACCTGTACTCCCTCCGGTTCATATTAGAAGTCGTTTTGGACAAGGTTTGAGTCAAACATTGGGAATATAAATCAT
>OAMR01000416.1:173271-194098 GCA_900205405.1 Echinochloa crus-galli
TGCACAAACAAAATGACAAACAAGACAATGCATTAGTATATATATTGTTTGAAAAAATATTAGAAAAGCGAGTTAGATTGCTAGATTAGTACGAACCATTTGTTCTAATGCGGTAAAGTCATCGTCACTGTAGCAGTGGATGTAGTGCATTGCATAGAACCCGCAATCGACGGTACCCGGCGGCTGTCTTTTAATCCACTTGGCATCCTCTACGGAGAACTTCTTCCAAAATGGTCTATGCATCCCCGGGTATTTTTTGCAGTACATACCGAATATGCTATAGAACATTAAATAGTAATTGAGATAGTGATGATGAAGTAAAACATAATACGACTCGTATGAACGAACCAACACAATATTAAATACTTACTCGTCTAGCCTAGTAAGCAGTGGTTGAATGAGTGCTCGAGGCCTCCTTAATGAGCCGAGAACCCTTATGTGGCTCTTTAGAAGAGAGATTTCCAAGAGGACAAAATGCATCCTGTACACATTAAACACATGTTAGAAAATAGAGAAATGATTCGTGTTATTGTATAGATGCATGTAACTAGGAACACACTTACGAGCAGTTGTACGGCAGAAGTTTGCGATCCATATTCCTTAGGTTGCAGAAAGCTGTGTAGAGATAACGGCCGGTGTCGGCGTTATGCAAGGTCGTTTCATTTATCGCGACGGGGTCCAAGAAGGCTATATCTTTGCATATCCCTCTTTGTCTAAAATGTTGGGCCTCCATCCTACATAAAGATAAAGCTATGAGAGTTTATGTCGTCATCAAAAGAACGGAAGAGATTTAGTTACGATACTTACAAGCACCATAGGAACACCATGCTGACATCGAGGGATTCTCGTTGGAAGAACTGATGTAGATGACGGAACTCAATCCACAGTATGTTATGAGGCTCTTTCTCATCCTCCTTGCCAAACCATTCGATTGGGTATCTGACCCCAAACTGTGTTGCGTTCCCTTATGTTTTGTACCATTCATGCAAGTGCCTCATCCTCGTCGGTAGACGAGGGAGATCATCTGGGCAAACCAGGTCATTCCCCAACACAAATTGCCATTTGGGTGGCGCGAGAGGTGCCATTGGATGATTCGCTCGATCAGTGTCTGCTTGCAAGGCACGGAGTTCTTGAGATGAGAGACCAGTTTCTTCCATGAATTGCTGCCGGGCTGCTTCCTGTGAGGACATAACCTGTTTTTTCTTCATGTCCTTGTTGAACTTACGCATCGCCGGTTTGGACACCATACGCTCAAACTCTGACTTCGTCCGTTGGTTACTCCCTGTCTGTTTTACCAATGCCAGCTTGGTAAAAGAATGAATTGCTTCTTTGGATATCACCACATCCTCCTGTTCAGGGAGCAGAGATGTTATGCTTCCACTCACTGGTTTTTTCTTTGGATTTCTCTGAGGCGGGCTTGAAACGGTTTGTCGCCGCTTCTGCGACTTAGGGGTACTCTGATCCTTAGGAGGCGGACTTGGTTCCCTTGGAGGCGGACTTGGTTGCCTATTAGGTTCCTGATCATCCTCTGACTCCGAATCAGAATCGCCAAAGGATATATAGCGTTTGCGCCACCCGACAATGCAACCAAGGTTATCTCTCAACCGTAGGGCGTCATCCTCCCCCGGAATTTCCAGCTCCACTATGCCGTACCGCTTTTTGACTAGTGCATCAAGTGTGACTCTTGCAAAGCCAACGGGCAATTCACGGCAATGCAACACCTCTCGTTCCCTAGTAGGCAGAGCTTGACCGATGGCCACCTTGGTCTTAATTACCCCTAACATCGCATATAACTTGCAACTTCTTGGTTCCGTGATATCATCCACTGGAAATCTCATGTTGACATCTTCTACAGGGACAGGGGGTGCGACGTTACTCCCACCTGCCTTGGAACCGTTTGTGATGGGACCTTCACAAACGGTTTGCAAGAACCGTTTGTGATCACCCGTTTGTGATGTCCATTTCTGTAGTAGTGTTCATTGTCAGGTACCACTACACATGATTTCTTTTCATTAAAATTGGTAAATGAATCATAACACTTTTTCTCTACAATTGCCTACCTGTAAGCCACCTTTGGTTTACCATAGTGGCACGTGGCACGCGTATAACTATTTTCTAATGCTCCGCTGAAAAAGCATCAAATTCAAACTACATTTAGAACATTTTGCAGCTCACATCATATAATTTAAGGAAAATGTAATTTCAAGATAGTAGAGACCATGTTTTCTGTTAAATTTCATTGGAAGAGAAACTGCATGTCTTTCGTCCTCTTCTTTACTTTACATAATAATAATACGATGTATGCTAAAAAAAAATTCACTCGAAAGACCATATTTAATAACAAATACAAACACTTATTTTCCTTCCCTTCATTGATGTATTGTACGGGTTATCCATCATCAAATTCTAAAGCTCATTACTTGCTTTCAGAATCACCTAAAGAACGAATCTCGGCAGAAATCCGCTATGCTCGTGGATCCACGTCGCCGTTAGCCCCATAACCGTTGGATCCGCCCAACTCGGAAGTCTGACCGTCCGATTACGGGTCGATTCAGGTCCTGCCCGCTAAGCCACGAACCCGGCGCTGTGGAAACGTCGCGAACCCGCCCCCTTCCCTCTCGCCCGCCGCCGCCGCTGCCGCCCCCTCCGCTAGGCCGCCGCCTCCGCTCGGACGCCGCCCCCTCCGCTCAACCGCTGCCGCCCCTTACCCTCCCTTGCTCCCTCCGGCGGCGGCGGTTCCCCGCGAGGCAGTGACGGCGGTGGAGCGCGAAGCGCCCGGCCTCCCTGGCGCGGATCCTCACGGCGACGACGCGTGGGCGTACGGCTCGGCGGCCGAGCGGGGCGGCGGGGTGGCTCGGCGGGCAGGCCTAGGCGCGTGGTGGCGGCGCGGCGGCGGTAGAGCGGGGTAGCGCCGCGGCGGGGCAGGCTCCGGTCCCCTCCCTCCCTATCTGCTTCCAGTCCACGAGCAGCGGCAGCGCACCGCCACCAAGCCCGCCGACCGCAACCCCAACCAGGCACTCCTTTTCGACGTCCGCCGGGACCGGGACGCCGCGACCTCACCAGCAATCGCAGGAGGAAGTAGCAATCGGAGACCAACAACCGCCCACCGCCGAGCAGCACAAGGAGCCTCATCCGCCACGACCTCGCATCTTCCGCTCCGCCCCCCTGCGGCCTTCGAGTCCGACCAGCAATAGCAATCGCGGCGCGCCGCTCTCCACCCAGCCAGTGGCTAATACTAGGCGCAAGAACCACGAGTGGCCATGGCTGTCTCCTTCGCCGGCGTTGTCCTCTCGGAACACCATGCCATCAGCATCAGGTACGTACCACCACGCAGTTCATCAGGAAATGCCAACTAGGACCGGTCGCAGCACCTCCTCGTCTCACCCCATCGCATTCGTCCTCGTCCGTCATGGCCGCTGGATTCTGCTGCTGGTACTGCCGGCACTAAAACACGATTAACGTGTTCGACAAAATGCTTACTCCCTGTTTAGTATATTTTTTTGAGTCAAAACTGTTTAATATACTTCCCTTTTTCTGTAATCTAAAGCCCAACAAAAATGGCTCATATAGCAACTATATGTCACCAAGTGCTGCAGGTTTACCATACTGTACTTTGACATACAAGCAGCTGCTTCATAATGACAACCCTTTGCAATTTTCAGAGTACCATCACTGTAATCTCTGCAATTTCAGAAAACTACAGCAAGCAGTGAGAAATAATTCCAGCTCATATAGCTTCAAGATGGACAATGCTCGACAGGTGCTCGATCAAATGGCTCCAAGGTAAGCTGCTAGCTGAATCTTTAGTAAAAATGATTCTTCTGTCAAATTAGTGTATGTGTGCATTTGGGAAACATGCAGCACCGATATTCTGCAACTATTGATTCCAACAGAGACTTCTTCATGTCTTCAAACACGTATATGTGATTATCATCTTTGATTATTCCGATGATGACAATATGACTAACATGAACCAATTTGTATCCCTATTCCTTTGCACACGCCCAGTGGTACACTCAAATAATACACTTTAAACTTTCTGATGTTGGAGTTCATTTGACATGATGAATTGCTAATTATGTGCAGAAATTTTGAGCCTCGACAATTGTTCTATAGCGCTGCTGCTGCAAGGATGCATGAACAAGAGAAATGAAGGTAAAATTTCTGTCCTTTAGTTGTCCATCAGCAGTTCAGCACTGAGGACAACCATGAGTACTTATATTCAGTTCTCCCCAACAAACCACTGCAGTTTGTCTCTAATTCTGATATATCCACTTAATTCTTAGTTACTTTTCCATATTTTTGATTTTTTTCTATTCTTTCATGACAAACTTTGGTAAAATAAAAGGAACAAAAAAATTCAGATGTACTGTATACACACCATACATCTATGTGATGGCTTCTTAAAAAATATCTATGTCATGGCATAGTGATTCAACTTTCTATATTTCATATGAAAATAATAATACTCCTATCAAGTTTAGATTCAGTATCTATGTGGGGCATGTCATGACAAACTGCATTTAATGGTTACTCGTATAGCTTATAGCTTATGGGCATATTTTCAAACTTCAAGTTTGTTATAATGCACATCGATGTAGTTATCTGATAATCCCTACTGGAGACTTACTATTTATATATCAAGCTTGGATATAGCATGTTCAGGCAATACGTGACCAAGCCTGAGGGTCAACACGCCGCACAACTCAACCGCTGCCCACTGCAGTTTGGCAAGACTAGGACAAACCATAACAACGAAAGAAGTGCACCATGCAAGCAGCCATGGAGATCCAGTACGTGATGACAGTGTCTGTAGATGCTGGCGCGCAAAACAACAGGGCGGCAATGAGAAAACAAAGCTTGGGAATTACTCGGTCCTAATTGTTCTCTCCTACCCTCAATCTCCAGGGGAGCAATCAAGCTGGGCTCGCCTAGCGCAGACATATTCCCAGCACAAGGGTAAATTTAGAATGCACCTGATGATCAAACTGTCAAAAATTGGTAAATTAAAAATTAAGAATGCTATCCATTAGAAATTTTGAATGTATCTTAATTAACATATTTTTACTTACCGAGCAAAAAATAGTTACAATCTTTGATGATCAAACTGTCAAAAATTAGTTGGTAACATTCTTCTCTATTCCCTTCGTTATCCCTCGAGCCTCAACTGTTCGATGAAATGTTAAGCTAGCGTACGCCACATTTTCTATTATGTTTGATTGGTGCATAAATTTTCTAAATGTAAGCGTTCATGATTCTTTACATGAATTATGGTTGTGGAACATGGTAATATTAAAGATGTATTTCCTGAAAAGCAGCAGCTCGTTAGTCCATTACTGCACAGTTTGAACTCCAATGAGCATGTGCTAATGTAACCCATCTTCCTTCAGCACGAAAAATCACTGATGTTTTGAACTATATTTTTATATGGCGCTGCATATGTACTTTGTACAATGTAGCAGTACTGCAGTACTACCACCAAGTTGCGCCACTTTTAGAGAAGAAAGCCCATGTCCTACATTCAGAGTGAGCATTTGAATCAATGCATGAATCTGATGATCCGCTATCATGTTCGACAACCTGGATTGGTGAAACAGTCGTTTTTATTGATCATCTTGGTGCTATACTTTTCCATGGTTATTTCCTCAAATGCATGCTTTCTGCTGTGACAGTTAATATTGAATAGAGTTCAGGAAGCAGTCTGACTACAGATGAACACTTTCATGCCAAAAAATTAAGGCCTTGTTTAGATCAAAAAGTTACTCCCAAATTCACTATGCAAAAAGAAGATTCCCCATCATATCAAAATATCATAACATGCATGGAGTACTAAATGTAGATGAAATTAATAACTAATTGTACAGTTTTGTTGTACTCTGCGATACGAACATTTTGAGCCTAATTAATCAATTTTTGGACAATTTTTTGCACATACAAACGAAATGCTACAGCGGCGCAATGATTACGAAGAGACATCAAAGTTCCAAATTTGCACTCCCAAATTTAGAAACTAAACAAGGCCTAAGGGGCTGCTTGGTTCCCTTGCTCACCACTGTGTTGCCTCGCTGAGCAAGGATAGAAAAATAATCTGAGCCCTTGGATGTTGAGCAAGGCCACCTCGAAGTCTGTGTAGGCAAGATTTGCCTTTTCTGGGAGATAGCCAAAATGGCTCGCCCGGGCTAGCAAGGTTTTCGTTTCCCATGCCAGCAAGGCGAGGAGAGGCCAGATTGCTGTATGAACCAGACAGCCCCTAAATGCTTATCCATTTTTGCTTCCCATATAGCAGCATAGAATAACTACACCGAAAGGATGAAACTGAACTTGAACTAGCAAAGTTCAGTCAATTTATGAAATTCGTACCTTGTAAAGTTTAATGTATATTTCTTGGTGTATGCACACTACTACTCGCCAGAAAAAATGATATATACAAGATCGAGTAGCGTGACTGGCCCCACTCACGAAGCCGCGTTTGCGTTTCTAGTTAAGAGGGAAATAACGAGAGGCTGTCGGATGCTCGTAAGCTGGAGAGTGGGGAGCTGCCTACATGCGAGTACAAATAGGATGAAATCGTCGCCGCTGAGTGCTCCAAGCCGAGAGATGCATACAACGGAGCTTGGCTTTCTCTATGAGGCTGATTGGTAATTGGTACTGGTGTGTTTGGCTGCCCGCCGCAGCTCGCCACGCCACAGTTATGGCGGGGCCATCAAAATAAAGTAGCTGTTTAGTTCATCAGTGAAGTGTGGCAGCCACAGCTTTTTCCTTCAGCGTGCAGTACATTTTCTGGCCACAAGTGTGGCGTCGTTTTTTAACGCCCCAGCTTAGGCGCCGCCGTAGTTGCGGTCGTGGCGACTTGTGGCCCGGAGCCAAACAGGTAGCCAGGCTTCTAAGGTCAGATTCGCGTGTACGGCCTGCATAACCGAGTACACGTGGGAGTTGGGTTCCCCGGCTTGCACAAGACCTTCACGGGACGCGAGGTTCGCATTACCTCCCTGTGCTCCCCTCCGACGCCGCAAGCTCACCTGTTGCGTGGTCTACGGCAGCGCACCTCCGTTGGGCGCAGACCCTCCTACTCGCCGCCGGTGGCATGTCAGGCACAAGTCCATCCATCCGCGGCGTGCTCCACCACCGGCCGCCTGCTTCTGGTGCATCGAGCCACTGGATTTCACTGTTGTGCCGACGTTGCTCGGATGGTGCCATTGCCGGCACCGTGCTCCACCACCGTGCCCGCGGCCCTCTCCACCACCGTGCTTGAGCTCGATTGAGCCTTGTTCGCGCTCCATTCAGCCGTGCTCGAGTGCGGAGGACTTCTTCAATTAATACAGCTGCTGCCCCTCCTTCACGATTGGGAATATAAAGGAAGAATCAAGATTCCATCCAAGTCAATGGCAAGAACATGAGGATTGATTCATGGAGAATCGATGGTAAATCGAGATCTCCAAGCATAGGGATTGAAGGAAATAAAGAAGAGGATTGGAAGTTGCACCTCTGAGAATCTTCAATCGAGATCTTGCGCGGTCGGCGGCAGCTGCAAATGGACGACGCGCCTCTGACTCTTTGAGGAGCACGGGGCGGCATCGACAACCGCGCTGATCGCGCCGCTGAGGAGCACGGGGGCGGCATCGACGGCTGCGCCGTGCCGCGGTGGAGTGGGTGCCGGTGGTCGCGCCGCGGTGGCTTTCGCGGCCGGCAGGCCTTGACCATAAGAAGCGCGGAGCCGCCATGCAGAGGAGCGTGAAGGCACCCAGCTTCGTATGCCCCTGACAACGGCGCCCGTTGCCGTGCGTATCCACCGGCGGGGATGTCGTCGCCTCGCTCCACGAGCCGGGGACGTCGTCACCTCGCTCCGCAACCTCGACGCCACTGCTCACGCCCGCCGCGCTGTTGAGCTCCTGGTGCTCGTGCGTCTCCGGCCCTCATGCTCCTCGAAGGCGGCGTGGCTGCGACCTAGCGAGTGTGTCCTATCCACTGTCGCGTCGGTGAGCTCAAGCTCGTTGACTTGGGGATGCCATGCCGGTGGGAGAAGACGACACAAGTTAGGGAAAGAAAGAGAGACGAGAGGTAACTTCACCCTATCAAATATGAGAGGTTATTATACCACTTTGTGGAGCCAACCAATCAGCCACATTGCAATCTACGTAGGCTATCTCTAGTCACCCAACCAATCACGGACCTAAAGGTTTAGGGGGCCTGGCTTGGGCTGACCATACATAAGTTTTAGCGAGGTCTGCCCTTGTACTGGCAACCAATCAGCCCCTATGTCGCTAACCCGTGGCCGTTCTTCGTTATGTACTCTGAACGAGATGCCAGAGCGTCGCTACCGCGCCGACGTGGCATGGGGCCCGCGCCATCCAACTATCCACCGCGCGCGCACTGCCCGCCGTCGCCGCCGCACGCAGAGGAAGCACAGGGAAGGGGCGAACACGGGTAGAGGAGATGGGAAGGGAGGGGATCTGCGCTGGCCTACTGCCGCCGCGCCGAACGCGTGAGGCGCGCTCGCCGCCCGACACCGCTGGACACAAACAGCCGCGGCCCGGTCCATCGCCGACGCGGACGTCGTCGTCGTGTGCCGGTAGGAGCAGCAGAGGGGAGGTCGCGGCCGGTGCGGCTGCCCTCAATCTGCGCCGCGAGCGAGTTGCGCGGCCGACAGGGGCGGTTGCGAGCTGTGCACCCCCACCTCCCTCCGACGCTGCTGCAAGACCACCCCCACGACGTCCTCGTCGGCGGCGAGCAGCTGGGGCGGGACCACGGCGCCTGCCGTGGCGAGCACGCACCATCGATGCGTGGGGAGAAGGGGGCGCGTCGAGCACGCACCGCGACGCGTGGGGCGAGGGTAGGGTAATGCGACGGGGAGATGCGGCGCGTGGGGAGGGAAGGGAGTAGGGGGCGCCGGCCGGGAGCAGATAGGATAGAGAGAGAGGGCGGGGAGAGAGAGCGCCGGAATAGAGGGAAAATATAAAGAAAAAACTGAAATGTGGGGCCCTTGTGATGGTAGTTGATATAGGTAAGAGTATAGAGGAGAGATGGGTGCGCGATCGAGCTCAACCTCTTTTGGCCTTCGAGTTGCATCACTGCCGTCCCGCTGGCATTAATGAGGCACATTAGGCCAGTCTCAATGGAAGTTTTATGGACAATAAATTGATTGTCATGTCAGCATTTTTTATGATGTGGTACAAATAGAGGTGAAATGAGTTTTACGGTTATAAAACTCCATGTATACAGCTATCTAGACAGCTTATGTCTTGCATATGATTTAAAAAACAACAATTGATGAAACTATGTATTGAGAGTGAGGTGTTTCATTCTAGTTTCAAATACTTAACATGTTATTTTAGGTAATTGTGTTGAGACTAGCCTTAGTGACCGGTCCCATTGGCCACAGCCAACCCGCTAGACGGAAGCAAGAAACGGGGAAGATCGAAGCTAGCAAAGTAGTACTAGGGAAAGAAGTACTAGCCCGGGAATTGTGTTTGGCTGTTGTGTTTGGCATCGTCATCTCTGGCGTATGCGTCTCGCCGAGGGTCGTGCGTGGCCATCGTGGGGTGGCGCGCCGCGTGCATCAGTGCATGTGGCCGGTGTGGAGGGGCTTTAGAATCTTAAAAGAGGTGGAAACAACTGGCCTCACAAGAGCAGAGCAAACTAGAAGCAACTGCTCAATTTTTTAATTTCTGGTGCTCCAATATAATTCAATCAAGCATATGACTGTGAGGGGTGGCATAAAAAATAAGTCAAAAACTTTTTTTGTTAAACGGAAGACGATGGAAGAAGGCGAATGTGACGTGACATGACTAATATAATGTGCCACATGAAGACATCCTTAGACATTCTCTAATTTTTAGATAATGGAAATTAATCCAGCCTTAACACAAAGCGGGCTACGGTCAAAGTTTACAACCATGCGGCACTTCCATCTGCAACCTCACAAATTAAACGAAAAAAACCACACCATAAAGTTTGAAGATAAATTAGCCTGCAATCCTACTGCTAAATCTCCATCCATGGTGGGCGAACAAAAACATTGCCAGTGCTTCAGCATCTGACATGCCTCCTTTATTGCTTGTATGTCTTGCTCATGCCGTTGTAGCTGCGTCTAGAATCGGAGTCAATATATCTCTCTGAACAGTACCTGCAAGTAAGTTTTAATAGGGGATCTTGTCAAAAATAATGTCATTTCTACTGAGCCACAGTGCCTAACATAAAGCAGAGGCCCACTAACAGTTGACCCTTTAACTTTGCATCCAACCCTACAAGCCAATTGATGAATAGATGATTAATGCTATAAGGTTTTTGTAAGTTAAAAGCAAATTGCACAGCTCTTCAAAGAAATGTGGCCATATGACAGTCAAAAAAGAGGTACTGAATTGTTTCCTCTTTAGAACAAAAAACACAGAGTTTACTCCCATTCGAATTTCTTTGTGATAAATTATCCTTAGTAAGGATCACACCTTTTTTTAAATACCACAGGAAAACCTTAATCTTTAGTGGAAATTTCAACCTCCAAATCTGGGTGTTCTGTTGTACATTTCCATTACTAATTAGTGCCATATATATTGATTTGACAGAAAACAAACCAGATTGAGTGAGATTCCATCTAAACCTATCGCTACTGTCATTCAACTGACTAATACGACTCACCAGATCGTGCCAAGAGTTTAACAGTGGTCCCACTAATGATCTTCTAAAAGAAACATTAAGCGGAACCCTAGGAAATACCATAGCTACTGTGTCGTGTTTTTTTCCTCACAATCTGATATAAGGATGGGTACCGTTGTTTTAATGTGTAATTATCTAACCATTTGTCCTCCCAGAACCTGACATGTTTCCCATCATTTAACTGAAAATCAACAAAGTTAGTAAAGGTTTGTTTCACTTTCATCAATTCCGATCAGAAATGCGAGTCACCTGGTCTGCTTTCTATCTGTGTAATAGTTCGAGATTGTAAATATTTATTTCTTAAAAGTTGCTTCTAGAGACCCTCCTCATTAACAAGCTTAAAAAGCCATCTACTCAACAAACACTGATTAAGCCTTCTCCAATGGCTGGCTCTTAGGTTACTTCATAAATTTTTTAATCCATGAACAGTGCAAAAAGTTAAGAGCTGTCTCATACACGCATTTCGAGATTATGTGAGGATGACGTGTGGAGTCATTCATGTTATGAGCTACTCCCTCCGTTCCTATTTATAGGTTGTTTTGGCTTTTCTAGGTTTATAGATATTATTATGCATCTAGACATATACTATATCTAAATACATAGCAAAAACTATGTACCTAGAAAAGCTAAAACGACCTACAAATAGGAACGGAGGGAGTATGTGTTAAGAGCTAGATAATTGGAGGAGTTGTCTCTTAAAGTACTTAGAGCTAGCGTGCTAGTTTAACCATTGAAGAAGGCTTTAGCACTAACCCTTAGCATTTTGGGAAAGAAGTATTCAATTGGACGGTAGATGAAACAGTACAACATTTGTCAGAGAACGGATAACAGAATCAACATAGAACCATGAATCTCCATGCCCAATAGATATCTGAATTATATATTAGATGCACAAGTTGGGGAGGCACACTTCTAGCTTCGTTCTAAAATTAATTATCTTAATCTTTACATAATAATAAAGCAAGTAAAGAGTCTTTGTGCATGTTCTGCCTCTGATTTGATACGTCGTCCGTTAATTACTGGGTGTACTTTTCCTTGCCTAACATATTTACTAGCAAAAGTGCCCGTGCGTTGCTACGGACTATGTCATATCGATATATTATAATACGCTTTTATTACTATAAAATATTATACAAGCTTTAATATTAAATTTTACCGTGGATACGCTAAAAGGTTGGACACATTGCTAAACCCAAGCCTAAGTAACAAGTAACGTATAATCTGCCAATGTTTATTAATACCCATTAGTATGCATTGGGGGGTGTATGGTATGGTCAATATCGTTGTTGCACTGATCTGCTCATCGGTGGAAATTATACGTTATAAGACCCGTCATATACTCATATAGTATGTATACTGTATGCGTGAGTCATGACAATTAGACTCGGACATAAATGATAGGTGAAATTTTTTATATTCACATAGTACTATTTTTTTCTAGCTTAATGGATACCAACATAGTATGTATAGTTGGAAATTTCTAGTTTATAAGAAACCAACATTGTATGGTTAGAAAGAAATCGAACTAACGGAGCAAACATATACATAATTATAGTATGGCTCATTCTTCCAATCCCAAACCAATAAAAAGAAAATAAGCATAAATTCAAATTCTTACAAAACACCAAAACCGCACCACCGACCCCTCCCCTTACCTTGTCCCTATCCTCGTCTCCTCACCAGTCAGCAGTCATCGTAGCTCCAAATGTCCAGCATTATCCGCTCAGCTTCTTTTCTCCCATCCAACTCCGAGGCCAGTGACAGCCACACACGCGCACACACGTACGACGCACACATACATGCGAGGGAAGCGGAGTGTGGATTGCGCCTCCGGCGTCGGCGGCCGCCCCGTTCCGCTCTTTTCCGGCAACCGTGCAGCCCCGCCCAGCTTCACTGGCCGCCGCACCGTCCCGCGCCCCCCGTGGCCGCACCGTCATGCACCAATGGCCGCGCTGCCCCCGTTCGGCTCCTCCACGCCGTCGACCCTGCGTCGTCGCCGTCCTGCGCTCGTCGCCGCGCCGCTCCATCGCCGCTCCTCACCGGCGGCCGCGCCGAATCCACAGGTGGCTGCGCCGTCCCCGTCCCGCTCCTCCACGCCGGCAACAAGATGTCGTCGAAGTGGCCCACCGGCGTGCTCTCTCGCGGTAGTGCGCCGCGCTCGCGACCTTGCCGCCGCCGTCCATGGCCGCCGCTGCCTCTGGGCTCGCCCGTCGGATATTTTGTATACACGGTGAAAGATGCAGATATATATGGTGGAAGGACCGCTAATTAAATTTTAAAAATATGAGGGGGTGTTTCGCAAAATTAATATGGTGGAAGGACCGCTAATTAATTTTCAAAAATATAAGGGGGTGTTTCGCAAAATTATGACGTACCGCGGAAACAATGCTTGACGTACCACGGAAACAATCCTTGCTTTATAATTACTAGCAAAATGCCCGTGCGTTGCTACGGTTAATCGTACTCTTTTTTTTAAATAAAGTCTTTTATTTCTCTCATTATTTTTTTTGTTGCAGTCAATGTTTATGATTTCTTAATGTTTTTATTTCAAATGCATGTGATGCTCTTAATAGGCTTACGACAATACGAGGTACATGTGCATGATTATATTTCATGAAAAAAATGTTTACACTCGAATAAGTAGGTGTCATGTCATCATAATAGGCAAGTATATCTCTCCTAAATGCTGATAAGCCAATTGCCATGATTTCATCTTGGCAAACACCGTAATGCAAAGATTTAAAGACCAAGTAAAGATAACCAAAATTTATCTTAGAGCATAATATAACAAAAAAGGCATAAACTAATAGTAAAAGAAAATGCGGGTTGAAAATTAGGATCATCTATTGAGCATAGCGAGTCAGCGACCATATAATCTCGCTCCACAGTTTTTTTTCTACTCCTTTCTAGTGTTCTGCGCAAAGAAAATGGAGGCAGTGAGCAACTTGACAATGTTTGTACCCTACATAGTGCAGTCCAAATAGACAAGACACAAATTTACAGAAATGTCATTGCACCATGATGTTTACAGAAATTTACAGAAATGTCATTGCTCCACAGTATGAACTGATTACTGCAAGTAAGACTAAGAGAAGGGAAATGAGTTACAGAAGAATTAGGTGACTAATAATTGGCCACTTCACAAAATTTGTAGAAGATGAGTTACAGAAAACATCGAGCCCACCTTTCTTGGGTAGGGCCTGACTACTCCATGGTCAGAAAAAAAAGTGTACACCACTACAAGAAAACTCATAATCGAACCTTTTCATCTCCCTGTACAATAACTTTCTGACCTTTCATGAGCAACCTTATGATGGGTTTCACATGCACAATTACTATTGTTTCTCAACATATTTGGCTTATTATTAGCCTACCAATGATTTGTTTGATCTTCATGTCAGGTATATAATATAGTATATGAAAGATGTCGCCCAATCTAACAATAGATAATGACAGGTGATGAGCAGCTTATCTAGCACATCACATATAAGAAAGCAGAAAAGAAAAATTGCCTCATATAGGCACCAACATTCAGAGAAGCCAATGAACGCAATTTCCAAATCAAATTAGTTAGGAACCGTTATATAGCAAAGAAAATTGCAGAAAGGACACTGGGCTCACGTATTGCATTCATTGATTGTTGTGATCTGTCAATGTCCCGATGCATACTGGTGTCCTAAAACTATCTAGAACCTTGAGCATGCCAAACAGGAATAACATGACCTTTGAAGCTGCCAGGTTCAGAAATAGATGCACACCCCATTGCAGACGTCTGACTGCTTGCTACATAATTCAATTCCAAAACTGAAGTTTCTACATACTAATCTCTGAATTGAAGGAGCCAAATAGGTCAAAAGTAATTGAGGGAGATAATTGGACAGTACGCAGCAAGAACACTGAACTGGTCAAATTACAAGAAGGTATACACACTCGATGCCGTTGCACCATGACCCCCCCAGGCCCCAGCTCGCTCCGTTTCTTTCGGCTCATAGATTCGCACCGCTCCTCTGTAATTATCTTTGCTGACCTCCCCTCCCCTCCGCCTCCTGCCGTACTGTCGCTACCACTCGGAGCAGGAGCTCCATCACAATTATCCATCGATCTCCTCCTCCAGCTCTTGGATTCGTTTTCTTCCAGTTCCATGCGGCATGCGTTGTGCGGAAAATCGGCAAGATGAGCGCTCGCGGGGGTGCGGCCCGGGGCGACACCGTGTGGGAGCTGCTGCGTGGGGCTGCGGGGGCGTGACCCAGGGCGAGCTCTGGCGGGCTGCAGGGCACCGGGCCTCGAGCTGGGGACTGGAGAGTGGGGCTGAGTTGTTAGCTGAGCTACGCGCTGGTGGTTGCTGCACAGGTGGGAGCAACACGGACCGCTACCGAAGAAAACGAAAGGGATGCGCAGGACTACCAACGGAAGGTGGAGTAGGACCGTTGGTTGAATAATTAAAACTTCAGGGGGGTTTACTAAATTTTTGTTACACGGCCCACAAAAGGACTGCGGGTTGATTTCAAAAATATGAGGGGGTTATTTACAAAATTATGACGTACCGCTGAATCAATTCTTACTAGTTAGAGATTACCAAAGCAGAACGGATACCGTGTATGTCACGTATGCGTCAACAACTCAGTTGACAAGGACAGTTAACACAAAGCCGACTTCCATATGGCCAGAAGTCCGTGCAGGACAAAGTTTTGATCCGAGTTCTAGGCTATTTGTCCAATTAAGTATCCATAATCTATCGAGTCTAATCGTTATATAAAAAAAAATATATGTGAAGTTCCGTTCCAATAAAATCTGCACGGTACCATTATATCCATGCATACACGGATCAACGCTAATACAGTAGTACATCGAGGCTTGCATACCTTCTCGATCTCTTCCTCCCAAAGTTTAGGTGAGATCGGATTTTCTCTTTTATTCAGTGTATATACCGTACCATTGCAGACTAATAATATATATTTTAGAACTTGCAGACTGATAATATTAATCAATCTCTATCTTTGTTTTAGATGAAATGTGAGAGTAATGCTACATTCAGTTCCATAAGCAACACTATGAAAACAAGTAAACTCGATCAAATGTTGTTTATAAATGTCCTATCCGCTACTCCACAGCTAAACACATGTCGTATTTCTTCAGATAGCAGCAACATCTACAATGTCAGTGGGTCCTCGTCATCCCTTGCGCAACCAGCACAAATAGATTCCAAAGAACGTAAGAGGCAACGAGAAAGAGACCGGTATGCAAAACTATCTTGCCAACAAAAGGATGAATTGTTAAAAAAACGCCGTGAAGCTCGTCAACGAAAGAAAGTTGTAGCTGCCTTTGTTAATGTACAAGATCATTATCAAATGGAATCAAAGCAAAATGTACGACAAGAGATACAATACACGCACTACTGCAGGTATCGAATCCACACAAATAGACATATAGGTTGTTTTCTAGAATTTCAATCATATAATGGCATTCTATTCAATGCAGGAAAGAAGGATGTTCACAAAAAGGAACTAACAAAAGAGCATATTCAAGCAAGACGTGCAAATGCTAGGACATGTTATGCAAATCTAACACCTGAACAACATGTAATCACCAAAAGTTGCTCTACGCAAATATAACATTTAAGCAAAAGCAAGCAAAGAGAGATCGAGAAAATATGCGCCGTGAATTACAAAGCAACACCCCGAGTAAGAATTTCATTGCAATGTTGAACCCAATGTATAACCCATCAGATTAGTCTCCCTAGAGAATATGTTCGTTTCTGAAATTCATATCTGACACTGAGATTGAGTATACGTAAATATGGTTATTTTATATTATCTAACTCGGTTCAACGCTATCTCCTCCGACATGCCACTGGCTGTGATACAAAGGCTTGGCTTTCCACTTGTATTGCTAGCTATGAACGAAGTTTTATAACTGACCAATCTGATCCTTTCAAAATCACAAATAGTATTTGATTCTAGCAAAGTATAAGGTCTTTATCCGTGGCAACGCACGGGCACAATTGCTAGTCTAAT
Source organism: Echinochloa crus-galli (assembly GCA_900205405.1). NCBI lineage: Eukaryota > Viridiplantae > Streptophyta > Magnoliopsida > Poales > Poaceae > Echinochloa > Echinochloa crus-galli. Next base: position 189,936 of record OAMR01000416.1, read on the forward strand.
TACAAAGCAAAGATTGTTTCCGCGGTACGTCATAGCTTAACAAAAGACCCCCTAATAATTATAGAAATCAACCCACCGTCCTATATAAAAAATAAATCTATTCCTCTATAACTTAATTCTATTCTGCGGGGTCCGTCGATTGTTCGTACGTCCGTCCTTCATGTCTTCGTACAGCGTGCGTGGTGTCTATTTTTGCAACAAAATTGACCGAGCCGGACTCAAATCGTAGACCCTCCGAGCTCCTGAAGCTCGTGCATGTATATATGTACTCCGTATCACATTTTTTAGATAATGGATTAAATCCAGCCTTGATCAAGAATGGCTACGGCCACAAAGAAAACATCTAGCTTCATCTACCCATGGATAGAGTCAGACCAGATTATTACAACAAAATAAAAGAGAAAAAGCTGACGGGGAACATTACATCCCCAACAAGGGGCTCTAATAGTCCTACACAATAAGGAAAAATATTGGAGACCGACCACCATTGAGGATTGAATGCTTCTTCCAAGGCAACAGCTCAAAGACTTGGTACAGATACAGCCTGCCACCAAAATCCGAGCTGTTACGCCATTGAAAGCCACATCCGCCTTGAGTTGAATACTGAGGAGGGTGACCACACGGGAGAACTGTCCGGCCTTGGCGAATCAAGAACTTCGACGACGCGCCTACACTGCCGCCACCGGCCTGGAGAAACCAGGCTAGGTTTTCACCCAATTCTTGAACACTCATAGACGCAGTAGGAGACGGACTATCCGACGTCTTCAACAGCGCCTTCAACAAGGTAGGTGTCACCGACACTCCACCGCTGCCGGCCCGGCAAAACACGCCAGGTAAGGTCTTCACCCAATCCGCCGCAATCTTCGTCAACACTACGTCCGGCAAACGAGAAGGACACCTACACCGGAAGGACACCAACAGCTTCGCTCCAAAGGCAAGGGGCCCAAATCCGAACCGATGCCGCCACCGCACGACGACCAGCACGCCGGCCGCCCTCAACGACCACCACCATACGGAGGAAGGCACTGACGACAGAGGGACCGAGGACGCCCGGATCTAGGTTTGCTGGGCCGAAAGCGGCCCCCGCCGCCACAACGACGACCCGGATCGGAAGGAGAAATCCCCGCTGCGGCGAAGACGTGCCGCCGCACAGGGGCTCCAGGCAGCGGCTGCGATGTCTGGTGCCGCCCGTGCCGCCAGAGAGAGGCGACGCGGGGGCAGGAGCAAAAAGCGGATCCGCCCGTGTCCGTATCACATATATAGAGTCTGCAACCCCCAGGACATGTACCGCGTGGAGGTGAAAGATTGATCCGCTCCTTGATTGCTCGCTCGCATATGAACAACAAAGGAGGATGTCGCTTATTGTGGGATCGACACCAGCGTAGAGTCATGGGAATCAAGGATTAAGGCCTCCATGAAAGGATCTCCCTTGCATTGTGATCATCCATGGCCGGGTTATCGAAGGAAAGAAACGTGGACTGGGTGCAGGTCATCGCCACGGCGATGCAGCTAACACCGGGGTGGTGATCGCACTCGGGATACGTACTGTAGTAGCAACCGTGAGAGTCACTGAAGCGGTTCCAGGTTCCGAAGGACTTCGCGTCTGATCATACCTCACGCACTGGCGCAGGAGCCGAGGCGTGGCGCCACGTAGACGTAGGCAAATACACAGTCCTGGTGATGGCAGTCCCGTTGATGATTCTTTTGCTGGGTGTGGTGCGTGTGGCTTTAAGGCCCTGTTTGGAACATCTTATCTTCAGCTTATATTAGCTATAAGCTGAAACTAGAAGCCAAACGACACGTTTTTTTACAGCTTTTTTAGCCACGCTTCTCCCCATCGCTCTCATTTGTACTAAAACGCAGAAGCTGGTTCAAACCCGCTTCTCAAATAAGCGTTATTTCTATACTCATACAGTTTATCTGAGAAGCGATTCTCCTGACCGCTATCCAAACAGGGCCTAAGAACGTACGCCAACAAGGCCTTGTTTAGTTCCAAAAAGTAACTCCCAAAATAACTATGTAAAAAGAAGATTCACCATCACATCAAAAATGTCATAACATACATGGAGTACTAAATATAGATGAAATCAAAAACTGATTGCATAGTTTTGTTGTACTCTGCGAGGCGAACATTTTGAGCCTAATTAATCAATTTTTGGATAATTTTTTACAAATACAAACGAAATGCTATAATAACGCAATGATTACGAAGTGACATCTTACTCCAAATTCAACCTCCCAATTCTAACATCTAAACAAGGCTCAAGTGCCCGTGTGTTCATGACCACAGGTTCCTGCAGCAACCAGCTATTGTTCGAGGATTGCAATTGGCAAGAGACCAATGACACCGAAGAGATGCAGGGAGCAGGTAACCAGCTTGGAGTAGATTTTTTATTTTATTTCATTTTAAACGGATGGATATGAAAGTTCACAGCAAAATAGCACAGGGTTCCCATCAGCCATGTGCTGCGCTGGCCGGCCGGAGCTGCAACCACGCCTTGGCACTCTGTTCTGCTTGTACCCACGGTGGCTCGGCAACGAAAGTCATTGCGCTCGCAGCCATTAGCCGATTAGCCATTAGTGTTGCCTACTCGGGACAGATGGTGCCATAAAATCGGTTTCTATTGCGGCACTCCAGGCAGAATGGATTCTGAACTTCTGCCATCAAAAGCATCGCATGGCGGAAGTCATCAACGCGAGCTCCACTGTCATCACACGGTCGTTTCGCAGTACTGCGGCTACCTCCGACGACATCATTGCTGATAGGGTATGCACAAGCGCGGCGACACAGAGGTTGAGGGTGCATGGAGGTGCGTAGGGTGGATGAGTCGACCGATGACAGGCACAAATCGTGCAATGTGCCGCGAGTACAAATAGTGTGGTTATATATACATAGAGGTTATATATCACATATATAAAAACAAATTATTTTTAGAAATCAGGTTTAGACATATATATGTATATTATAGTGTGGTTATATATCCATATAGGTTTCACCCGTAGCAACGCACGGGCATATTTGCTAGTATACATATTATTCAAATATCCAATTAGAATTTACCATAAGTATCTAGCACCGGGTCGTCTGCCAGGGGGACGGCTCGCCCCCCACCGCCGCCGCTCCCCCCTTCCCACCCTCCGGCCATCCTCGCCGTCACCGGAGCGAGACCCCGGAAGCCCGTGGGCCTGCCAGGAAGGCGACGGTGGGGCTTTCTCCTTTGGCAGACCACGGTCCCCGGCCGACAGTGCAAGACTGATGGCGGTGGCGGCGACCTGACTCGGCCGGCGAGATCCGGGTCCCTGCGGACCGGATCCGGTGCCCCGCGGGCGGATCTGGCCAGGGCGCTGATGGCTCGGCGCAATGGGAGGCAGCTTGGAGTCCTAGCTGCGGGCAGCGGCCGCGGCATGGTGCGACAAGGACGGCAGGCGGCCTATGTGGATGCCATGGCCGGCGGCTACACAGGGTCGGATCCCCAAGGCAGTCGGCGGCGGCGACGACAACCCCTGGTTCGGATTTTGCAACTACATCTGGTGATGACATCTTCAATTTCGCCTTTATTTTCATATAGAACAGGAGACATGAGTCACCTTGGTTCATTCGCGGATTCTCTTACTCGAAGACAGATTTCATCTATAATTTATTCCTGGTGGATTATGCACGGATACCCAGTGGCTACTTTGCAGCATGGTATCTCAGGTTACGATTTCAGATAGTCTGCCAGATTTGGAGTTCGTGCCCGTTTGAAGTGGGTCAGGTCTGGTCTATATGAAAGCATTGGCTTGGTAAGAAGGGGGAAGCAATACGGTGTGACATGTCGTGGTGGTAATTGTTACTAATTCACCGGTTTCGGGAAGAAATTCCTAGGTTTGACCTTAATTGGTTGTACATGACAGTGACCTTGTTGAAGGCATTATTTGGATTAAGATGAATTACTCCCTCGCGGCCACGAACTCCAAATCTGGCAGACCATCTGAAATCGTAACCTGAGATATCATGCTGCAAAGTAGCCACTGGGTACCCGTGCATAATCCACCAGGAATAAATTGCAGATGAAATCCTGTCTTCGAGTAAGAGAATCGCGAATGAAGCCAAGGTGACTCATGTCTCCTGTCTATATGAAAATAAAGGCGAAATTGAAGATGTCATCACCAGATGTAGTTGC
>OAMR01000416.1:206304-222081 GCA_900205405.1 Echinochloa crus-galli
AATCTAGGCGTTGTTGCACCATTTACCTTGTTGTTTTTCTTGCAGACTAGAAAAATGCCCTCAACAAATTTCATGGAAACCATTCAGACAGATATTAGCACGACCATGAGGGCAATGTTAATAGACTGGCTTGTAGAAGTAAGCATTTCCACTTAAAGAGAAACACATGTTTTGGCAGATAAATAAACCAATAATGACCCTGCTTATTTTTGTACATTCTTGCCTTTTATCAATTCAGGTCACAGAAGAATATCGTTTTGTTCCAGAAACCTTATACCTCACAGTCAATTACATTGACCGTTATCTTTCTGTCAAAGAGATCAGTCGGCACACATTGCAATTACTTGGTGTTGCCTGCTTACTTATAGCTGCGTAAGATCCAAAGAGTTTATGTTAGCCAATTTCTATTTTTTTCAATGCCCTGTTCTCATATTGTGCTGTTAATATGGTGAACCTTCAGGAAGTATGAAGAAATATGCCCACCTCAAGTAGAAGAGCTCTGCTATGTTACTGATGATTCATACACTAAGGAAGAGGTACATGGCTCAGTGCATTTCCCATATCTTTTCTTAGTTTCATCTTTTAACACATAGATAAACAGGTTTTGCAAATGGAAGCTTCTGTCTTGAATTACTTGAAGTTTGAGATGACAGTACCTACACCAAAATATTTTTTAAGGTAGTATCCTTTGTTCTTGTAAAAATTATCACGCCTATACTTACTGATACTACATGTTTTGTTATTTTTTACTAAAGGAGATTTGTACATGCTGCTCAAGTGATTGACAAGGTACTTGTATTTCTTTACTGGTTTGCAGTTCCTGCCAATTCTATGCCCTGTCCCAAGTGGTTGAAACTTTTTTTCTTTCTGCAGGGCTCAACTCTGCATCTTGAGTTCTTAGCCGACTACATCTGTGAACTGTCACTTCTGGAGTACAGTTTGCTTTGCTATCTACCTTCACTGATAGCTGCATCTTCTGTTTTCTTGGCGAAGTATATCCTTAAGCCAGCAAAGAACCCATGGGTATGTGTTAGATATATAGAGTTGTATATGGTCTTGTATAGTACCACATTGGGTGTTAGATGTACTCCAAGCCGTATCCGGCCTATATAATGAAAGGTCACCCCCCCATCTTGGGTGTGTGGTGTTTGCCCAATATTCTACATGGTATCAGAGCCTGTTATACGTCCCCCGCCGATCAATCCTGAGCGAGTTCATGGTCCCCAGCCCAGTCCTGCTATACGTCGTTTGACACGTCTTCAGTCTGGTACAATACAACCTGTTAATTATCGGAATCTTACAGCTACTTCTACAGTTGTCTCCCCTGTTCCGAGTAATTATCGCAGTGCCCTTGCTGATCCGAACTGGCGCGCTGCTATGGCTGATGAGTACCAAGCATTGATGGATAATGGCACATGGCGCCTGGTGCCTCGTCCTCCTGGTGTTAATGTTGTGACTGGACGATGGCTTTGGAAAGTTAAGTATAATTCTGATGGTACTCCTTCCATGGATGATGCCCTCCGTGATGTTGGGCAGGCTGTGTCGGGACCTACTCTCCTCTTCAATCTGCTTCGCGGTGTCAACCCCAAGTTCAGCACCGCCGCTGACATGATTGCTGCCACCCCCGACATGAACTTCACCACCGCTCTTGATCAGCTCAAGTTGAAGGAGCTGCGCCTGGAGAACGAAGCGAAGGTCGAGGCCACCAACGCTCTTGTTGCCTCTTCTTCTTCTGGCTGCAGCAGCTCCGACTGCCGTTCCTCGGCGCCTCCGAAGCCTCAGCAGCCCCTGCCGCCTCAGCAGCAGCAGCCGCAGCAGGGCAGCAGCGGCTCCAACGGCGGTCAGCGGCGCCGCAAGAACAACGGAAGGCGGAACAACAGCGGCGGACAGCAGCCTCGCACCTCCTTCCCTGCTAGCTCGTGGATTTGCATTAATCCGCAGGCTCTTCAGGGGGCGCAGGGCTTTGGCGGCGGCAGCAGCGGGCAGTGGCGCGGTGGACAGGGCCTCCTTGGCCCTGGTCCGCAGGCCAATGCCACCTTCGGCTCCTTCCCTCAGGCGTCGACTCAGTCCCCCTCATGGGACTCGCCGGATTGGTGGCGGCGCTTCAGCAGATGGCTCTTCAGGGCAATGCTTGGGTGATGGATACTGGCGCCTCTACGCACATGCACTCCTCGGATGGTATACTTCTCTCCCGTCTCCCAGCTGCTTATTCTTCGATTACTGTAGGCAATGGTGCACGTATTCCTGTCACATCTAGAGGTTCCTCCATCCTTAAAACCGATACGTCTAATTTTGAGTTACCAAGAACGGCGCCGCTTCCAGAAGGAACAATGCCCATGAGAGATTGCACTCAGGAGAGCTGTTCACCAGATTCAGGTACTTGAGCCCGCGGAGTGCAGCTCTGAGTCGCTTGGGGTTGCAACTCCGTTCGTCTGGCCGGTGGCTGGTGCTGATCTGTTCTGAGAGAAAAATACTGCTGGCTGGTGGTTGTTGGCTGATTTGTTCTGAGAGAAAAGTACCGTTGGCTGGTGGCTGATAAGCCAAATGAACATCCCAAATTTTGCTGTTCTTAGAGGGATCATCAATATCCGAATTAGCTATTTCATCGAATTTGTGATTGTGCAAGTGTGCAGCATGCATAGCAAATGTACATACCTTGCTATTCTCAAACATCAAGACGAGGCTCACCAATTGGCCGCCGCCGTTCACCAGAAGCTCACTTAACTTGAGCTTCACAGAAGTCATCTCCTCACCTAGGCACAGACCCTTGAGCGATGGGGTGCACCCAAACGAGATCGGGGGAGAATCTCCGAGCACGACGGCACGGTACCCGCTCCGGCGCCTGCACCAGCTCGACGCCGCCAATGAGGCACAGGTCGCACAGCAGCCTCTGGAGCCGCGACTCCGGCGCGTCGATGGTCAGCGCCGGCCGCCGAGGAGGCTCTCCGCCACCGCCGCCGTCGTCCTCCATGGCCGGTGAGGTGAGGGCGCAGGACGACAGGGAGAGGAGCTCGAGAGCGTTGCAGCCGCGCACGAGGCCGTTCAGCTCGGCCGGTTCATGGAACCACAGCTCATGCAGGGTGAGCTTGGTGAGGGACCGGAACGCGCCGGGGCAGTCCTGCCGGAACTGGCCGAGGCGCTTGCCGGAGCCGAGCTTGGCCGGGTCCTCCACGCCGGGCACGAGCGCGACGCTTCCCATCTCGGTGACGATCTCGACCTCGACGTTCTTGATCATCGCCGTGCCGGCGGCGGTGGCCGCGCCGACGAGGTCGCCGATGCGGCGGATGTAGTCGCGCCTCGTGAGGATGAGCTTGAGGCTCAGCTTCTGGATGACACGCTCGGTCGGCGGTGCCGTCAGGAAGCGCGCCAGGGCGTCGGTGAACCCCCGCCGTGGCCTCGTGCTGCTGCTGCACCCAGAAGCGTTGCCTGCGGCGCCGGCGTCGCACACGTTGCCACTCGCCGTCGTCCGAGCGGATAAACTTCCCGACGTCAAGGAAGACGCTAGGGATGTGCGGCCACGGCAGCGACCTCCACCGGCGCGAGAGGGCGGAGGTCCTCGCGACGGCGTGGGCGTCGCCGGCCATGACCAGCCTTACCCAAGATGTCAAGCAAGACGTCGTCGGGGAGCCCGCTGATCTTGTCGACCCCGGCGGCGTCGACGGTGTCCACCATGAGATTATCGTGAACCATCGCTGGCCTCTCGGCGGTGTGGCCGTCCCGTCTCCTCCAGCTCTGTTGCCGTCGAAGTTGCGTGTGGCCATGCGATGGCGATGGCCCTTCAGGCGCGTGGCAAGAGATATACTCATATACCTTCGTGCAATGCTAGAAGTCTGGTCTGGGAAAAGGAATAATTTCTACTTGGAGAGAGTCCTGGATGTGTACATAATGCCTTAGGAAAGAGGTCCTTCCCCACTGCATATATCCTTGAAAAAGATATATATAGACCGCAATCCTGAGGTGATTCGAATTGTTCGACAAAATGTACATGATAACCATCAGGGCAAAACGGATTTCACGCCTACACTGACTGGTTGTTTGCTTCAAAATTAGTGAGTGAAACACGGGTAAGTAAAGATGTATCGGAGTGCATGTGCTACTGTGGACCCCAAGAGCCAAATCCAATGGTCACTTAGGCCTCCTCTAATGGTTGTCTCTTGAGCTAGCTCATAAATTTTTTAATCTATAAACAGTGTACCTCAAAAAAAAAATCTCCTCTTCTCTTCTCTGCTCCCTTCTTCTCTGCTACTAGAAAGAACACATGTGTGCTCAAAAAATAGAAAGAACACATAGAGGAACCGCGTCCCGCCGGTCACGATGGCAAAATAGGTAAATTGGTCTCTAAACCTTTGTCAAGAGATCAATTTCGTTCCCAACTCTTAAAAAGGCCGATTTAGTCTTTAAATTTCAAGTTTCAGGTTCGATTTCGTCCCTCATCCAAGCTGGACAGCCAAGTAGGCACACCATATCATCTAGGTGCATGGTACACTATAGTAAACTAGGTGATCGACGGCGACGCTCGTCTTCTGTGACAATGTCAGTGCAGTTTATATGGCTGCCAATCCTGTTCATCATCGACGAACGAAGCACATTGAGATCGATATCCATTTTGTCCGTGAGAAGGTGGCTTTGGGTGAAGCTCGAGTTCTTCACATTCCTTCGTCGCGCCAGTTTGCTGACATTATGAACCTGTTGACACTAAGGCCAAGTTGTCTGCTACAGATAGTGCGCCTATTGCTAATGCGTCTGCTTACCGGAGTTTAGCCGGTGCTCTTCAGTATCTCACCCTGACGCGACCGGATCTTGCATATGCTGTTCAGCAGGTCTGTTTGTTCACAGTTGTATATGGTCTTGTATTGTATTAGAGTTGTATTCTTGTACTCCAAGTCATATCCGGCCTATATAATGAAAGGTCACCCCCCCATCCTGTGTGTGTGGTGTTTGCCCAATATTCTACACTATCACAAAAAATAGTAAAAAGAAAAGGTTGGGTTTTGATGAAAAAGAACTTTCATACCATCACAACATCTGGCATCTGGCAGAATTACAAGCAGAAATTTTGGCTCGCCTTTCTCCATTTCAATGAGATCAAAGAATTTGCGCACACTGCAAACCCAGTACCATGTCATCTCGACAAGGAGAACTCCTATGCACCAACATTGTTGGCTCCAGACCAAAATCCTGCTTAGTTGATTGTCAAAGTCAAAGAAGTCAGCATATGATTATTTGAATGCCTTAGTCAAAGGAAAAGAGCATGACTTTTACCATTCCATTCTTGAAGCATATTCTGCCAAGATAACGTAAGAACTTGAGTAACTCTCCACTGCCTACAGATGAAAAGTTTACACACGCCCAGCTTTTCACAGTTGCACTTTTAGCCTAATAGGAGAAAAATGAAATAAATGTGAGACTGCTGCTATAATATAGCAGTAAACAGATAAAACCTAGTAAAATGATAACAAGAGTTGCATAGCAGTAAGAATATTCAAGATGAACATGTCATGTTGTTTCAATCATTTGTACTCCCTCCGTTGCAAGTTACACATCGTTTTTAATTTTCTAGATACATTAACTTTTGTTATGACATACATAGTAAAAATTATGTATCTACCATAATTTGGAATGGAGGGAATAGTATAATTTAGAATGCATGCTTGTAGAATACTATATACAACTTGAAACGCTGACGACACCACTCATTCTCACAACATTTCTTTTAGTAGATCTGGCCACTGACATGCATAGCAAATACCAAAGATGCTATCATATAAGTGGTCCTGACTGATATTGGCAAACAAGGGGCATAGCATTCAGCAACAACGCTTCATTTTAGTTGGGAGCAGCAAGATGGGATATTCAATACCTGTAGTTTGGCGTCGTTTCCCATGGTGACACCGCCAGAATCAGGGAATGGCAACTGTTCGCTCATATAACTACTCCCCAGAGAGTAACTGATGCTGCCTGCATCTGTCTTCTTTTCCTCTCCAGGAGTGCTGTACCCTGTGGAATTCTCACTTTCTGCATGAGCTGCTGGGTAGCCATCAGTAGAGGCTTTGTTGCATTGCATCAGTGTTTCATATCCTTTTTTCTGAAGGCGCCCCCATATGTCTGATATCATCAGAGTAAGTAAGAAAACGTTATTTTGCTAAAGAAAACTAAAAATGAAATGAGTGCCATGAGCACCATTGGGTTCCAGATTATTTATATTTATGTACTAAAAAGATTAGTGGAAAAGTGTGGAGGGGAATAAGTTTTTACCTGGCCCCTTCAGCAGGTCGGCGCCAACTTCTGGATGTGTAGTAAATACTCTCCCCAACATGTCTAATGTTAGAGCAGGTAAGAAAACGTTATTTTGCTATTGCTAAAGAAAATAAAAAATGAATTGAGTGCCACGAGCACAGAGTGTCGTTATGGCTCCAGATTATTTATGTGTTGAAAAGACGAGGGGGAGAGTGTGGAAAAATAAGTTTTTACCGGGGCCCCGTGGTGTGTTCTTCCACTGGTAGTAGCCAGCTTGTTCCGCTCCATGGTCGAACTGGTTATGGAAAAGCTGCTCCCCGACGGTGAAGCCGGCGAAGACACTTCCAGATGAGCTACCACCGCCTGGACGCACGGCCTCTGGGTTCTTCGCTGCCATCTTCTTGCTCGTCGAATGCATCGATCTAGGGATTGAATCGCATGGAGATTTTGTCTGCATCTGCGTTCCGCTCTAGGGTTTGGGATAGATTGGGTCGGGCGGTTCTGCTCCAGGTTTGGGACGGACTGTCGGGGGGAGGAGAGAAGACGGGATTAGATTGGGATTCGCAGTGCGTGCTGTGCGAAAATTTGTTTGGGCTGCAACTTTATTTTCGCAGACTCTGTGTATGACCTTCTGTTTGGGCCGCGCGCGGTGCCCCTCTGGCCGTATCCGATCCGTGATTTCTACGCGGCTTCCGGAAGCGTCTTTTTTTAAGAAAAAGCTCCATATAACCTCCCTTAATTATTGTGTTTATCTGTTTTGCCTCCTTATCTCACAACTAGTAGTCACGTGCGTTTTTAAAAAACATGGTAAACATGAATTTTTATTCAAAAAACAAATAAATAATAATTATTTCATATTTACAACAAAGATGTATATGTGGAGATGCACTATGACAAACACATATTTAAAATAATCTACTAAAAAAGAATTTTAATAATTTATATAAATAACAATGGAATTAGGCTTCCATGGTAATGGAGGAATAAAAATGGAATTTTTATGTTATTAGTAAGAAAGTATCCTTTGGAACAAACAAATATTCGAGCTTTCAAAACATTACATTTGGCAATAAAATGGAATACTGAATTATTCCAATATTTTCTTCATTTTGAATGTTCTATAGATAATATCAACAACACTATGTCTATGAAAATGGATTGAACACTTCTAATAACTGTAAGGATAATTCAATTCCATATATTTCACCAACGGACCAGATGTTTTGTGTTCAACTGAAGAACCAAGCACAGTCGGAATCAATGGTTCCTAGCCCTTGTTTGTCGACAACCAGTAATCCTCACATTCAAAATCAATCAAATTTAAAATATATATTTGATTATAGCGTTCACATATATGAAAAGAATCATAAGGATAAGAACTATTTTTTCTCATAACGGTTAACTTTGATGTCACGTATATAGGCATCAACATAATTAATTATTTTATTATTGTTATTTGTATCTCCTGGCCAATCACATATATGCATTCTAAGTAATATAGGAGTATATGGCATTGTCAAAAAAAAAATTCTCTACTTTCCAGAATCCCAACGTTCTAACAGAAACCTGAAATCAGTGTGTACATTGTATAAATCAGAAGATTCTACCTAACAGGCAAGTCATGTCAAAGTAGGCAATTGTATCCTAATGTGAAACTTCTCCAAAATTATATACACATGCAATGATCTGCATTGTTCAGACAAAAATAGCTTCAATCACGTAACCTGCCACCTCTTCTCAATCTTGTCTAGCATACCAATGTTATCTGAGCCTCAGATTCACAGCAATGCTAAGCAGCCTCTTCCTGAAAGAGTCATTATATAAAAATCATGTTTAGCGTTCAACAAAAAATAACATGTTTTGCAATCAAAGATTAGTTGAGTTTTCCATAGCAAATGAAAAAGATTACTCTTCTTAATGAAACATATCAACAATAGAACCTAAAGGACAACCATCATGATGGTAAAACAACAAAGAATGGAGTGTGCATATCGCATGCATATTACCTCAAGTCAATGTAAGCTTCAAATTTTGAACCTTATGCACACCCACTACGTTGAACACCTATGGAACCTCCTCTGTGGCATGCATTACCTCCAAGCAGTCCTTGGGTGCTCCCATCAGCAGCTGCAATCGCAACACCATGATCATATAACTTCACCACACTGTCCTAACACTGGAGGAAAAAAACAGGGCCTACAGGTTTGAACTGTTACAGAAAAATATATGGTGAGTTTTTTATTTTAATGGTCACAACTGGATACCTTTTCTTCTTGAAGTTGTTATCTCCACGTTTCCTTTCCACTCCAGGCCTGTATTCACCCATGTATGACAGTACACACGAAAAAAATACTATCATACATAACAAACCAAGACATTTACATATAGAGTAAATTAGCCAAAACAAAGAAAAATCACATGGAAGCTGGACGGCTAAGGTCTCATTTCACAAGTTTGCTGAAAATAGCACCCCCTGTCCTCTCAGGCCTCCATTAGTTTTATTGTCTTTCAAAACATATCATACCAACAGGATCAGATCACATGTTCCCTGTTATTGCCAATGCAGTGAGTTACTCACTCTCTTAGCTCAAAAGTCTTGCAAACCATTGAGCAAACTAAAGGATCAGATCACATGTTCCTATATATCACAAAGTAATGAATATTCAGGCAAGATACCATGGCTAGGCCAGCTAATCTGAAAACCTGAGTGCAATTGCTACAAATGTTCTTAGAAAAATTTGGTTCAGAAACGAAATTCTTTCAACATGAGGATTTTACCACATACCCACTGAGCTAGTCTAAGCATGTATCCGTGTTCTAGAATGCTTGCCTGAGCAACCTCTCCATGATGCCAACATTACTGGCATAAGAGATCAACATATATCAAAGATTTGCGCGATGGTAGGTTAGAAGGTGCTTACCTCTCCATGATGCTCTTCAAGTTCCCAAACACAGCAGGAATGTGTCCAATCTGATCTTTGCTTAGGCTGCTGCAGGAATAAGATTAATATCATATCGTGATGTCATACAAACATTTATATGGGGAGTATAACTGTACCACCGCCTGGACGCACGGCCTCTGGGTTCTTCGCTGCCATCTTCTTGCTCGTCGAATGCATCGATCTAGGGATTGAATCGCATGGAGATTTTGTCTGCATCTGCGTTCCGCTCTAGGGTTTGGGATAGATTGGGTCGGGCGGTTCTGCTCCAGGTTTGGGACGGACTGTCGGGGGGAGGAGAGAAGACGGGATTAGATTGGGATTCGCAGTGCGTGCTGTGCGAAAATTTGTTTGGGCTGCAACTTTATTTTCGCAGACTCTGTGTATGACCTTCTGTTTGGGCCGCGCGCGGTGCCCCTCTGGCCGTATCCGATCCGTGATTTCTACGCGGCTTCCGGAAGCGTCTTTTTTTAAGAAAAAGCTCCATATAACCTCCCTTAATTATTGTGTTTATCTGTTTTGCCTCCTTATCTCACAACTAGTAGTCACGTGCGTTTTTAAAAAACATGGTAAACATGAATTTTTATTCAAAAAACAAATAAATAATAATTATTTCATATTTACAACAAAGATGTATATGTGGAGATGCACTATGACAAACACATATTTAAAATAATCTACTAAAAAAGAATTTTAATAATTTATATAAATAACAATGGAATTAGGCTTCCATGGTAATGGAGGAATAAAAATGGAATTTTTATGTTATTAGTAAGAAAGTATCCTTTGGAACAAACAAATATTCGAGCTTTCAAAACATTACATTTGGCAATAAAATGGAATACTGAATTATTCCAATATTTTCTTCATTTTGAATGTTCTATAGATAATATCAACAACACTATGTCTATGAAAATGGATTGAACACTTCTAATAACTGTAAGGATAATTCAATTCCATATATTTCACCAACGGACCAGATGTTTTGTGTTCAACTGAAGAACCAAGCACAGTCGGAATCAATGGTTCCTAGCCCTTGTTTGTCGACAACCAGTAATCCTCACATTCAAAATCAATCAAATTTAAAATATATATTTGATTATAGCGTTCACATATATGAAAAGAATCATAAGGATAAGAACTATTTTTTCTCATAACGGTTAACTTTGATGTCACGTATATAGGCATCAACATAATTAATTATTTTATTATTGTTATTTGTATCTCCTGGCCAATCACATATATGCATTCTAAGTAATATAGGAGTATATGGCATTGTCAAAAAAAAAATTCTCTACTTTCCAGAATCCCAACGTTCTAACAGAAACCTGAAATCAGTGTGTACATTGTATAAATCAGAAGATTCTACCTAACAGGCAAGTCATGTCAAAGTAGGCAATTGTATCCTAATGTGAAACTTCTCCAAAATTATATACACATGCAATGATCTGCATTGTTCAGACAAAAATAGCTTCAATCACGTAACCTGCCACCTCTTCTCAATCTTGTCTAGCATACCAATGTTATCTGAGCCTCAGATTCACAGCAATGCTAAGCAGCCTCTTCCTGAAAGAGTCATTATATAAAAATCATGTTTAGCGTTCAACAAAAAATAACATGTTTTGCAATCAAAGATTAGTTGAGTTTTCCATAGCAAATGAAAAAGATTACTCTTCTTAATGAAACATATCAACAATAGAACCTAAAGGACAACCATCATGATGGTAAAACAACAAAGAATGGAGTGTGCATATCGCATGCATATTACCTCAAGTCAATGTAAGCTTCAAATTTTGAACCTTATGCACACCCACTACGTTGAACACCTATGGAACCTCCTCTGTGGCATGCATTACCTCCAAGCAGTCCTTGGGTGCTCCCATCAGCAGCTGCAATCGCAACACCATGATCATATAACTTCACCACACTGTCCTAACACTGGAGGAAAAAAACAGGGCCTACAGGTTTGAACTGTTACAGAAAAATATATGGTGAGTTTTTTATTTTAATGGTCACAACTGGATACCTTTTCTTCTTGAAGTTGTTATCTCCACGTTTCCTTTCCACTCCAGGCCTGTATTCACCCATGTATGACAGTACACACGAAAAAAATACTATCATACATAACAAACCAAGACATTTACATATAGAGTAAATTAGCCAAAACAAAGAAAAATCACATGGAAGCTGGACGGCTAAGGTCTCATTTCACAAGTTTGCTGAAAATAGCACCCCCTGTCCTCTCAGGCCTCCATTAGTTTTATTGTCTTTCAAAACATATCATACCAACAGGATCAGATCACATGTTCCCTGTTATTGCCAATGCAGTGAGTTACTCACTCTCTTAGCTCAAAAGTCTTGCAAACCATTGAGCAAACTAAAGGATCAGATCACATGTTCCTATATATCACAAAGTAATGAATATTCAGGCAAGATACCATGGCTAGGCCAGCTAATCTGAAAACCTGAGTGCAATTGCTACAAATGTTCTTAGAAAAATTTGGTTCAGAAACGAAATTCTTTCAACATGAGGATTTTACCACATACCCACTGAGCTAGTCTAAGCATGTATCCGTGTTCTAGAATGCTTGCCTGAGCAACCTCTCCATGATGCCAACATTACTGGCATAAGAGATCAACATATATCAAAGATTTGCGCGATGGTAGGTTAGAAGGTGCTTACCTCTCCATGATGCTCTTCAAGTTCCCAAACACAGCAGGAATGTGTCCAATCTGATCTTTGCTTAGGCTGCTGCAGGAATAAGATTAATATCATATCGTGATGTCATACAAACATTTATATGGGGAGTATAACTGTGAGTAGCTAGCACCCTAGGAACCGGAATCTGCTGAGATGCTCGAACATGTCAAGTTCATTGCTAAAAAAATTAACTTGTGAATACAGTGAAATGAACTGACAATGTTTCTTCAAGCATCGCAAGTCTTGATTGGCAGGTGTGAAAATAAAAGCTTCAAGCGGAACATTGAACACTAACAGGGGACAAGGAAGTAGTGAACCAGGTATCAAAAACATCAGGGATGCGGTTACCTGTTAGCTACATTCAACCAAAGCCCATGCTTTTTAGAGACTAGGTAAAGGCCCGTGCGATGCTACGTGCACACAATTTTAAAATAAAATAAAACTATTTTATAGAAATATGGTAAAAAAATACGATAGATACATTATCTAAACAATAAATTTCAGTAGCAAAATGTTAAAATTGATGGAAAGAAAGTGTACCCAACATGCCAAATGTTTTAAACTTCTAATACAAATGGCTACATACCAAGATTAAAAATGTTATTCCTTCACATAATCTATGGCTACATTACTTCTCAACTTTGCTGCTATGTTACCTCTTAGTTTTGCTTCTACCTATGGCTAAATTACTTCTCACCATTGTTGTGATACATTACTTAGTTCTTCTACATTGCTTCTCACACTCACACCAGAATAAGCAGTTCACCTGCAGGTGACACCAGCTGTCAGCCACATGCCCACATCATGGGTGCAAAACAAAAGAATGATAGTAAAAATAGTAAAAGAAATAAAGTTATACGGATGAAGGAACAACCTATCCAGACATGAAGTTAAAAGCTCACATGCTTATAGTTATTAAATTTTCAGACCTGGGAATATATTTTGATTAAGTTATCACGAAGGAGCTGCATGATCAAAGTGTTGTCCTTGTAGGACTCCTCGCTCAGGGTATCCAGCTCTGAGATGGCCTCATCGAAAGCCTGTGAATTGCAGAGGAGAGAATGTCAGCTAAAGTCGAATGTCAATGGTTTCAATAAAGAACAGACCCAAATACCAAAATCTTGGTCCTTATAGAAGACTTCAGAAAAGCAGACAGGATTGAAAACATTCAAGCCCATGAGCTAAGCTACTTTTGACAAGGTCACACTCACAAACCACACAAAGTCTACACTAACAAACAAAAACAGAATACCAACATTGCGCTCCTCGACTGTGAGCTCCTCTGAGTCAACGGTCTTGGCTACCTTCTCCATGAACTCAACCATCTCCTCGTACCTCTCAGCCTGCTCGGCGAGCTTGGTCATGTACACATTCTCCTCACGGGAAAGCTCCGCTGATGCCATCTTGTTCAGTATCTAAAACTTGCGATGTGCAAAATCTGCAAGATTGCGAGAAGCAGTGAACTAACCTCTTCAACATAAATTAAGATACATGAATATACTGAGTCAACAATTGATTATCTGCGCACCGCCTCACTGGCACCCATAGCTAGTCTTCAGAGGGGAATTCTAGAAAAGAAATCGTGGGCAACCCCTATTAAATTCCCTTGTGGCTCAAAACAATGAATAATATTTTGAACTATTAAGATATAGCACAAAATGAGAAAAACTATTGTCAGATAACTGTGATTTTTAACTGTGAAAGTGAATTCTACAGCAATAATTTTGCGTGCATATAAACTAAGATCACACTAAACCTGATGCTAAATTATTTCGAAAGATCGTGTTCGAAACTTCGATGTCCCAAGCTTACAGCACATCCTCTAATCTAGTGAAGCGCCAGATCTGAGAAACTAAAGTTCACATACTCACTTGTCAGGAAATATTCATGCACAGTGATAAGTACATTCTACATATCTAATCCTGTCAGCAAACATTTATTCCTCTCTCTCTCTCTCTCTCTCTCTCTCTCTCTCTCTCTCTCTCTCTCTCTCTCTCTCTCTCTCTCTCTCTCTCTCTCTCTCTCTCTCTCTCTCTCTCTCTCTCTCTCTCTCTCTCTCTCTCTCTCTCTCTCTCTCTCTCTGACAAGCACACGATCTCAGATCACTTCCTGCACCTTCCTGCAAGCAGTAACACCAAGTAGAAGCACCAATCCAACAAATCGCCCTCTCACAGGCAAAATCGATTCCTCAAACTTTCACAAATCTCCCTCTCGCATGCTGCAGGCCCCAGCCGCTGCATCCGTTCTGCCTTGATTTGGCATCGGAGAGGGAAGATGGGGGCGCGAGCGGCTCGGGCCATGGGCGGCAGGCGTGGCACCTAGCAGCGACAAGGAGCATTTGGCGACGGGCACCTGACGGGCGGCACCGAGCTGGGAAGAAGCGGAGGTGACAGCGGACAGGAAGCAAGCGTCAAGTGGCAGCGCGGATCTACAGGCTGCTCTCCCTCTCTCTACTCTTGATTCCATGGCTGGAGAGGGGGCATACCATTGCTGCTGCGGGGGCTCCGTGGGAGGTGGTACGGCGCTGGCGCGGTAGCGCCCTCGATCCGGACTGCCATGGAATGAGAGGAGCAGAGGGCTCGCTTGCGCTGGCCACCGCCGTGCCGTCCTGCGCGGAAGTGGGAAGGGGGATTGGCACAGGGATGGACGGCGGCGCATCGGCTGCTGCGGGTGCGGTAGGAAGGCCGCGGGAGGTGCGGGGAGGTGCGGCGTGCGGGGGCGGGCGAGGCGGCGGCTCCGAGCGCTAGGCAGTGGAGGTCGTCCACCGCGGCAGAGTGTAATGGCAAGTTTGCTGTCTTCCCCAAGCTCTTCTACAAAATCATGGTCTCTGTCAAACAATCCAAACTCCATGAATCCTGAGGAATCTTCAGACACCTGCCCACCATCTGCATTAATCTTTTCTCCATCAAAGTACTCCACACCTTGTTATTTGACAAAGGCCCTGTTTAGTTCCCAAAAAGTTACTTCCAAATACACTATTGAAAAAGAAGATTCTCCATCGCATCAAAATATCATAACATGCATGGAGTATTAAATATAGATGAAATCAAAAACTAATTGCACAGTTTTATTGTACTCTGCGAGACGAACATTTTGAGCCTAATTAATCAATTTTTAGACAATTTTTTACACATACAAACGAAAATGCTACAGTTGCACAATGATTACGAAGAGACATCCAACTCCCAAATTCAAGATCTAAACACCACCAAAATTTGCCAGGAGACACCGTTAAAAGTTGGCTTTTGCCACAAACCACTAAAAATGAGTCTTTGCGGCAGAACACTAAAAAATAATGTACATTAGCTAAGGGACACTCCACCGGTTATTTTACTCATCTTAATAGGATAGCAACAGGAAATGACAAAAATACCCCCTGCCTTATTCTATCAAGTCCCTCCGCACGGAGACATGTTCTCGGAGACTTTTACCTGTGTGCCATTATGTTAAAGGCCTCTTACCTACGTGCCACAAAATTTTCCCAAGACACCTGTGTGCCATGGACTTTTATTTTTGTTACCCGTGTGCCATTTGGGACGGATGGACACTGACGGAGCTGTGAAATGTCGTTTTTGCCCTTCTCCCTTACAACTGGGACCCACCTGTCACTGACTCTTTACTTCTCTCTTCTCTTCTCTCCGGTGTCATGGCGCTCGGTCGGCCGGCGTCGGTGGCGGCGCGTCGGCACCACAACCGCATCCACCTCCTGCAGCTCCTTCGCCTCGCCGTACTCGCCGCTCTCGTCGCGCACTTCTACACCCTATGATGTAGAAGAAGAAGAGAAGAAAGAAGATCCGAGGAGGAGGAACCCTACGTGGTGACGGTGTTACACCGATGAGATGAGATGAATGATGAGATTGTGGACGAAGATGATGATGAAGCCACCCCATGAAGACGATG